>BLSH010140033.1:107358-122646 GCA_018402905.1 Glandirana rugosa | reverse complement strand
ATTAAAGGTAACCATCCTCACCTGTGATCTGTTTGCTTGTAATTAGTGTGTGTGTGTGTGTGTGTGTGTGTATAAAAGGTCAATGAGTTTCTGGACTCCTGACAGACCCTTGCATCTTTCATCCAGTGCTGTACTGATGTTTCTGGATTTTGAGTAATGGGGAAAGCAAAAGAATTGTCAAATGATCTGCGGCAAAAGGTAGTTGAACTGTATAAAACAGGAAAGGGATATAAAAAGATATCCAAGGGATTGAGAATGCCAATCAGCAGTGTTCAAACTCTAATCAAGAAGTGGAAAATGAGGAGTTCTGCTCAAACCAAACCACCGTCAGGTAGACCAACTAGAATTTCAGCCACAACTGCCAGGAAAATTGTTCGGGATACAAAGAAAAATCCACAAATAACTTTAGGACTCTCTGAAAACATGTGATTTGGCTGTTTCAAGATGCACAACAAGGAGGCACTTGAAGAAATATGGGCTGCATGGTCGAGTCGCCAGAAGAAAGCCATTACTATACAAGTGCCACAAAGTATCCCGCTTACAATACGCCAAACAGCACAGAGACAAGCCTCAAACCTTCTGGCACAAAGTCATTTGGAGTGATGAGACCAAAATTGAGCTTTTTGATCACATCCATAAACGCTACATTTGGAGAGGAGTCAACAAGGCCTGTCAAACACGGAGGTGGATCACTGAGGTTTTGCGGATGTGTGAGCTACAAAGGCACAGGAAATTTGGTCAAAATTGATGGCAAGATGAATGCAGTATGTTATCAAAAAATACTGGAGGAACATTTGCATTCATCAGCCAGGAAGCTGTGCTTGGGATGTACTTGGACATTCCAACATGACAATGATCCAAAACACAGACAATCCAAACAAGGCCAAGTCGACCTGTCATTGGCTACAGCAGAATAAAGTGAAGGTTCTGGAGTGGCCATCTCAGTCTCCTGACCTCAATATCATTGAGCCACTCTGGGGGGATCTCAAATGTGCAGTTCATGCAAGACAGGCCAAGAATTTCCAGGCACTGGAGGCTTTTGCCAAGAGGAATGGGCAGCTTTACCATCTGAGAAGATAAAGAGTCTCATCCACAAATACCACAAAAGACTTCAAGCTGTCATTGATGTTAAAGGGGGCAATACACAGTATTAAGAACTGGGGTATGTAAAGTTTTGATCAGGGTCATTTGGGTAGGTTCTGTTGTCATTATTATTTAAAAAGAGTAAACACAGTTGATTGATAATAAATGGCTTCAGCCAAACACTAACCATGAGGGAAAGAAAAGTTTTTTGTGTTATCATTCATATTCTTTGACAAAATGGCCAAGAAATCATAAATTCTGCAAGGGTGTGTAAACTTATGAGCACAACTGTATTTAATGTATTAATTAGTATATTTAAAGTCTGACTGGAGTTTTACCTTTAAAGTTGGTTGTAAACCCTTACATATACTCAGCAAAGTGACTGGTCTCAGGTGATACACAGAGATTAAATAAATCCTCCTACATAAATTGTAACCATTTACCTGCAGCATCTCTCTCCTATACAGAATCCTAAAGCACAGCATTCCTTAGCTTCAGAAGGCAGGGGGTGGGGATCTGATGTCACACACTGCACAGAATAGCGCAGAGAGGTGAGTGTAGTCTGAGACCTGAGTGGAGGGAATGGACACATGCCCCTCTACGCAACCTCATAGGGAAACATGCACAGCTGAGGCTGTCAATAACTAGCTGTGTGCTGGAGGGGGACGGGACCATCTACTGGGATTGCTTGGGATCTGCATAGAAGTGACTCAGATTGTGCAGATAGGGGAGGGATGAGAGATCAGACAAAAAAAAAAAATCACCCTCAGCACTTTGGATCAATGCAAGTACACACTATAGAAGGATATGCTTTGTTCAATTTCCATTTCAGAGGTTTATACCCACTTAGGAATAAGTTCACCTTTAGTAACCTGTATTCAGGGTGTAACAGGTAAAGTTATAATAATGCAGCAACCCCCGCACCACCCCTTCCCCCACTGTGGCACCAGGCAGAGGATTCTCTCCCCATACCGGTTGCCACAATTTAAAAACTGCACAGCTGTGCGAGGCTCCCCACAAACAGCTGTGTCATTCATTCAGTCAGATCTGTGAAAGAATGAACTACAAGTCCCATCTTCTACTGTGGCAGACAGCTTATAGTTGTCAATGAACTGTCAGGGTGCTGATGAGCGTCCTCGTAGTTCTTTACTCCTCCTGTACTTCAGTAACTGTCCGCTTGTGTGAATCCGCTGGGTTTTAAAAATTGGTCCTATGCGAGTTTAGTGTGGTGCGATTTTCTGTCCTAAAACAATATGATTCCAGTACATTTTCACACACAGCCATCGCATTTCGGGGGAACATACTTCCCCTTCTTCAGGGCTTGAACAACAATATGTAAGAGAATCAGAAAATAACACACTAAGGCCTAATTCACACACAGAACGTCATAAACATGCAATATTGTGGGCATTTTTGCCCAACATGCTATAAAGCAGCCCATTCCCTACACATGACAAATGGGGCAAAGTAGCTTATGCACATTTTTGGGTGTTGAGCTTCACACATTTTTTTTAAAACAGCACATTTTTATGCATTTGTCAAGAATTAGAATGTGTTAAAAACACGCAACTGCTTCCCGAGTTGGGGTGTCAAAGTACAGCCAAAGCTCCTTTGACTATACTTCTTCTGTGGATCATAGGAGTGTAGTTCATTCTACACTCCTGTGACCCATTTTCAGCAGACAGCAGGTTGAAACCCGCTATGGGCTGATGTCACAGAGACGTTTCAGGCACTGGAATGTTCCTGACCATATGGTCAAGATCCGCCCACATGCCTGGAGCTGCCCCAGGCTCAACCTCTCAGCAAACCGCTGAGAGCCTGGGCTGGCCACTCCTGCCCTCTCCACAGCTCAGAGCTCCAGTGAGCATGGGGGGGGGGGCAGAGAAACAGTGACTGACAGTCACCAGCTCTCTGTTCAGGGAGCCCTGGGAACCGTACGATCAGAAGTGTTTGATTGCTCGGTTCTCAGTCTTAGAGCTGGTGGGGGACTGACCAATGCTGCATCCACCTAGGTGAGCAGGATTAAAAAAAAAAAAATCCCATACTTCTCTTTAAGTATAAATAGCAACTTGAGCATGATGTGCATTTTTTGTGTGCGCCCAATCAAGGAATGCCCAAGTGTTATGGGTCTTAATGGACTGAATTAAGGCTGGCTAATGACTGGTGATCTGACTATATCAAGGGCACACAACTAGGTCTAAAATTACAAAAAAAACTATGCTGTGATATTAATGAACCAATAATGATTATTGGTAATGTAAAGTTGACTCAACAAGGGAACCCCATTTGAAATGAAGCACTACAGGAGAAACCCCCTCTGGGACTTTAATTGGGGAGACCAACTCACCAAGAACAAAGTATCATGTATAAAAATTGATATTTATTAATGCAATTGAAAAGAAACCACCCAAAACGGGTGGTGATTCACATCAAAGACATGGACAAAAATGAAGTATATATCAACATAGGATATAAAATTACATATACATATAGATTAGCCAAAAAGGGTTAAAAGACGACCACTATATCTGCCTGCTGGTGGCAGAAGATGACCCAAAGCGTTTCAATGGTGTTTGATCAGAGATCTTCCTCAGGGGTGAGTGGTCAAAGTCTTAAAAACAAATCCTCATATTATACAGGATATTAGGGGATCTTCAAACGGTAGCCAAGTTGCAGATGGTTTACATTATACTCCCAGATATAGAGGAGATTGTACCAAAATCAACAAAGTGATGATTAAGAAGGTCTACAGCCACATGATAACATTGGCTAGAGAGACATCCGCGAGGGCTGACTGGGCTTGCAGTGGAGTGCACAAGTCACAGATTGGACACACAAAGGAAGTAAGGAAGTGTAGATTCCAGACGCCAGGTGCCAGTATGCCACCAAACCTCAAATATCGGATAGATTAGCCAGGTGTGGCGTTCCTAAACGGGTAGAAACCCAAAGAGGAGGAGGTGCAGTGTAAATCCCACCAAAGTAGGAAAGAGAGGGCAATATATCTTAAATCATCCGTCAAAAATGTGTGGTGTCCAAAGTGCACCCACGGCCATGAGCCCTTAATTGAAACGGTAACTGACAGTCACCAGCTCTCTGCTCAGGGAGCCCTCAGAACCGTACGATCGGAAGTGTTTGATCGCTCGGCTCTCAGTCTTAGAGCTGGTGGGGGACTGACCGATGCTGCATCCACCTAGGTGAGCAGGATTCGAAAAAAAAAAAAATTCCCATACTTCTCTTTAAGTATAAATAGCAACTCGAGCATGATGTGCATTTTTTGTGTGCGCCCAATCAAGGAATGCCCAAGTGTTAATGGGGTCTTAATGGCCTGAATTAAGGCTGAATTATGACTGGTTAAAGCGTGATCTGACTATATCAAGGGCACCAACTAGATCTGAAATTACAAAAAAACCCTCTGCTGTGATATTAGTGAACCGATAATGATTATTGGTAATGTAAAGTTGACTCGACAAGGGAACCCCATTTGAAATGAAGCTCCACCCTAAATAAGTGGTTAGGTGTGCTTAGAAATGGTCGTCTCGTTTGAAAGTTCATAAGATTGTTTATTGAACAGAAATGTCAGATCAAGCCAATGAGTTTCGGGAAATGGTCTCCTCCTTCAGGGCTTGAACAACAATATGTTCCTGCTGAACCGGCCGAGATTCGAACTGTGTATGGCCGGCCTTAAACAGGCACTTTTGACCACCATAAGGTGCTACAATAAGCGCTAACCTGCCATTTACGGTACATGTCAGAACTTATGTGGGCAATAGAATCTCTGACATTTTGTACAGTTGAGGCCCAAGACTAAACAAGAGCGGGGGTTAAAGCGGAGGTCCGAGGTAGGAAAAAAAAATTAAAAGTCAGCAGCTACACATACAGTAGCTGCTGACTTTTAATAATAGGACATTACCTGTACCGGAGTCCAGCGATGTCTGCACCCGCCGCCGATCTTCGGATTGGGGGACGGGTGCAGCCGCCTCCATCGTGGGTAAGGGAACACGGACGTGTAAGCAGTATAGCTTCACCCCGGGCACCTTATTGCGCATGCGCGAGGCTCTGCCGCGCGCTGCTACTGGCCAGGCGGCCAGAAGCAGAGCGAGCAGGGAGGAGGGAGCCGGGCTGCTGACGTCAGCGGCCGCGTCTGCCGGTCAGAGCTCCCAGAAGTGTGGAAAAGGACACCTGTCTAAAGATAGGTGTCCTCTTCCCCCTCCCCCCCCCCCGAAAGGTGCCAAATGTGACACCCGAGGGGGGGAGGAATCCAAACAGCGGAAGTTCCAATTTTGGGTAGAACTCCGCTTTAAGCTTGACTTGGGCAGAAATCAAGACCATAGGATGCAGCCTGGTCCTAGGATACAAGGGAGATCAACATGAACAGGGTTCACCTTAAAGACTTTTGGCCACCACAAGGTGCTGCTCTTTTATTGTTACCTTAGAAATGTTTTAGGCCTGGTCATAATCACTTTAAGTAGTTCATATTTTGTTCATACTTTGGGAACTAATATTTCCTAAGCACAAAAGAATAGAAGTCTTATAAGAATTGAATTACAAAATAAGAACAACAATCGAAGATGAACAAAAAGATCTGACAGCATAAATCAGCACGACAGTGAAGGGGGGGAAATGCAGGTTCACCAGGTTGGGATGTAATAAATTATCTGATAGGCTGGGACATCCAGAAAGCTATTCATCAGCACTTTACGACTGAAGGGTCAATGGCCAACGATAAATCTCAACAGGCAGAAACCAGGGTTTCCCGAAGCGAAATGGGGAAAATTAACCCTACTAATACAATCGGAGGAAGAAATCTGCACTTGAGTGATCATTGTGATATAGAAATGAAACATCTAGCGCAAAAGAAGAACATATGATCAGAAAATAATGTAAAAAGCCTAGGGAGGGAAGAAGACAAAATGCATTTGGAGGAAAGTGAAAAACTAGGCCGAAGGAGCGAGCAGGAGAAATGACTGCGTCTTTGCAACACAGAAATCCACTTATTAAGCATAAAGCATCCTAATGAGTGGCTGGGAATAAATGGACTAATGTCATGTCTACATGATTTCTAGGGGAGTCTTTGCTTTCCCCAGTTGAAGAATTAAAAGGACGCCACGAGTGGAAAAATGCAGCTTGCCTGCCATCTGGTGGCCAGAAGCAGGAATGATGGCAATTTCTTTTTCTTGATTTTGGATAACCTACGCTAATGGTAAATCATTCAATTCTGCAATGTTTTCTTATAAGCATGGAGAAACAAATAAATCTGCGTGTTCCTCGATGACTTGTAAAGGCGGAATACAAACCGCAATGGACTGACTGCTCGGCTTCAACATTAGATTTAATACGAAAATCATTGCCACTCTGCCAAGGCTTGTGACAAGGTGGTTATTTTTATTTATTTTTTTTTGCCGCTGTAACTGGATTTCAGTGACGTGAATATATTTGGGGGTCCCACATGCCTCGTGTATCTTGTTCTGAGCTCAGCGTTCTGTAGGAGGATGTCCCCTGACACAGTATTGCAGAAAATATTATATACAGTTATATACAGTATGCTGAAATGTTATGTTAAAGCTGAAGCCCGGGCACCATTTTTATTCTATCAGCATGATGTACTGATCGAGTGGTGCCAATAATGCCATATTTTTTTTTTAGCTGAATCCGTTAGAAAAATGAGCCTAAAGCCAAATACAAAGAACCATCCATGCAACCAGGTGACCATACAGACATGCACAGGTGATGAGGACAGCAAAGCAGGTCATGCAACGTTGCCCAGTGTACCTAGGCTTCCCCTGTGTGCATGAACAAGACATCAGGTAGACGTATGGGAGAGCCAAGAATCTTGAATTCAAGTTTCCATAATGAGTGATAGCAAAGGATGATTGAAAATACTAAAATTTTGGGATCTGTAGCCTACATTCACCGGCCACTTTATTAGGTACACCTGGTCAATTGCTTGGCAGCACAAATTACTAATCAGCCAATCACATGGCAGCAACTCAATGCATTTAGGCATCTAGACGTGATGAAAACGACTTGCTGAAGTTCAGCATGGGGAAGAAAGCGGATTTAAGTGACTTTGAATGTGGCATGGTTGTTGGTGCCAGACGGGTTGCTCTGAGTATTTCAAAAACTGCTGATCTAATGAGATTTTCACATACAACCATCTCTCGGGTTTACAGAGAATGGTCCGGAAAATTGAAAATATCCAGTGAGTGGTAGTTGTGTGGATGGAAATGCCTTGCTGATGTCAGAGGTCAGAAGAGAATGGGCAGACTGGTTGGAGATGATGATAGAAGTAACTCAAATAACCACTCGTTACAACCAAGGTATGCAGAATACCCTCTCTGAACACACAACACGTTGAACTTTAAAGCAGATGGGCAACAGCAGCAGAAGACCACACCGGGTGCCACTCCTGTCAGCTAAGAACAGGAAACTGAGGCTACAATTCACACAGATCACCAAAATGGGAGAATAGAAGATTGGAAAAGTGTTTCCTGGTCTGATGAGTCTCGATTTCAGCTGTGACATTGAGATGGTAGGGTCAGAATTTGGCGTAAATATGAAAGCATGGATCCATCCTGCCTTGTATCACCGGTCCAGGCTGGTGGTGGTGGTGTAATGGTGTGGGGGATATTTTCTTGGCACACTTTGGACCCCTTAGTACCAACTGAGCATCATTTAAACACCACGGCCTACCTGAGTATTGTTGCTGACCATGTCCATCCCTTTATGACTGCAGTGTCCCCATCTTCTGATGTCTCCTTCCAGCAGGATAATGCACCATGTCACAAAGCTCCAATCATCTCACCACTGGACAATGAGGTCACTGCACTCCAATGGCCTCCACAGTCACCACATCTCATCCAATACAGCACCTTTGGGATGTGGTGGAACGGGAGATTCGCATCATGGATGTGCAGCCGACAAATCCACAGCAACTGTGTGATGCTATCATGTCACTATGGACCAAAATCTCTGAGGAAAGTTTCCAACACCTTGTTGAATCTATGCCACGGAGAATGAAGGCAGTTCTGAGGGCAAAAGGGAGTCCAACCCACTACTAGGAAGAGCAGGAAACTCTTATGATCTGGTGATAAGGTATTACCAGATGGCCTTGTGGAATCTTGGAAGCCACATTACCAATGGATTTGGTAATGTGTAATTCTGTGTTATAAAAGGAGCATTAATTACTATAAAAAAAAACAATATTCCACTCACAGGTATAGCAGTGAAATTGCACTTTCAAGCATGTTACGATCAAACAGCACAGATACATTCTCCAGGGCTGAGAATCCAATCTTGCAGCTATCTGTCAACCTTTTGCAGGGACTCAAGGGCAGTGTGGAGTTCCTCCTTACTGAAAAGCATTCTCACAACAATACATACTCCTGGGTTACACTTGCTATAGCAACGCGTTTCGGCATCATGCCCACTTTCTAATGCCTCTGCCCTGCTGTTGGCCAAGGGGAGTGAGCTCATGGTGCTGGGCCTACATTCTAACAGTGCTATTTCACTGCTACCCTTGATAGTGCATTACTGTTTTTAGTTTTAATAACTGCATTTTATAATACAGGGGTTGTATGCTCCCTATTTCTGTGCTCTTCTCCTTATGTCAGGAATCAGCAGCAAGGAAGGCCAAACTTAGTAAACTGAGACCAAATAATATATACAGAAGTGAATTTATTAATAGTAAAACAAAAGACATCCAACCACCAGAAAACAGCTAACATGAGGATATAAGTGAAAAATTAACCGAATGACAAAATACCTAACCACCTAACTATAATATAATATATTCATGATGAGGAACACAGGGAATGCTGGAGATGTAAGGAAGGTGGGAACCAGGATGGGGATCAGGAAAAAGAGAAGCATATATCAGGGTGCAGGGGTTGATTTACTAATACTAGAGAGTGCAAAATATGGTGCAGCTGTGCATAGAAACCAATGAGCTTCCGGCTGGGTTCACCATGCAGTACGGAGCGGCTCCCAGCAGGGGTCCGGTCTATTCCTGTTCAACGTTTCAGTTACAATTTTGGTCTAAATTTTTGGCTGAATTCGGACCTGAAATGGACCAGAAGACGCACAGGACTCCTGTGCAATTCACTCCGGAGCTGCCCTGGAGATGGGTTAATCGGCTCCATGGAGACAGTCGCAATCTCCTGACATGCGAATTGGATGTGGAGAAACCACATCCAATTCGCACTGGTGTGAACCCAGCCTCCAGGTTTTATATGTCAAAGCTTAATTGAATAAACTGAAGTTAGAAGCTGACCACCAAAAGAAAGCTCTATTTGTGGGGAAAAAAGGACATACATTTTATTTGGTACAGTGTTGCATGACCGTGCAATTGTCAGTAAGTAACGCAGTGCCGTATGGCAAAAAATGGCCTGGTCATGAAGGGGGGTAAATCTTCCAGAGCTGAAGTGCACCGTGCAAAAATAGTCCAAATAAAAAGTGATTGGGGCAAAAAGATTCTTGAAATAAATGTGTATATCGCCCCAATCTTCTCATGTAACCGTGCCACTCTGCACTCGGGTGCGCATCCAACCTCAGGAGAGCTCCCTGCTGGGATGTATGGTCCACTCAAGGATACTGAATAATGGCTCCTAGAACACTGCAGAAGAAGCTCAGGGGACAACATGTACATTGGTCTCAAGTTCCACCATTTGGCGAAACTACCGCAAGATAGGTCTATAACAAGTTTTGAGATATTCTAGGAGGATTAGGGCCTGTTTCACACAGGTTTCAGCTTGTATAATGGCAGCTAGATGTTCACACTGCTCTTATACATACTGAAGCCTGTGTGAAACAATCATCATATAAAAAAACATGCCATATATTTTTATTGTACAAAATGTGTGTAGCACTAAAAACACATGAAGGTTTCAATACAAAAACAAACTCATCTCATATACAAAAAGTCACTGACAAGTGTACCGGTTCAATTACGCATTTCGCAGTTTAAAAAAAAATGCTTCTTCAGATTATTGTGTTTACTTATGACAGTTATCCAATTGGGGATCACTTATTTCTAAAAGATGAAAACACATACAATTGAAAAATGTCTAAATATGAAAAGGTATATGACTTAACAACTTTATTCATTACACCACCTATCCCCTCCAGGCACACAAACAGAAAGAAAAAAAAAGGAGGGGATAGGTGATAGAATGAATAAAGTTGTTAAGTCATATACCTTTGCATATTTAGAGATTTTTCAATTGCATTGTTTTTTCATCTTTTAGAAATAAGCAATCCCTAATTGGATAACTTTCATAAGTGAACAGGATAATGTGAAGAAGCGGTGTTTAACCCGCGAAACGCGTTATTGAACCAGTACACTTTTGTATATGAGAACCTTTTGTATATTTTGTATTGAAACCTTCATGTGTTTTTAATGCTACACAAATTTTGTACAATAAAAATATTTGGCATGGGATTTTCCCTTTTCTTCACTGGTCTCCACCAGGGATATGATGATCCAATTTAAGATATTGCATAGAGCATACTATACCCCGCAATCCACAGGATGTCAAGTTCATAGTCTCCAGGGTGCTGGCGTTGTTCGCATCAACCTGCTGAATTTTTCCACATCTTTTGGACCTGCCATGCTATAGCACAATATTGGCACGAGGTCCCAAGAGTGATTAGTCACATAAACGCAGTTAACTGTTCTGTTTGACCCGAGATACTGTGTGTTGGGGTTGGTGGAGCAGCTGATAACGGTAGTAGCCAAGAGAACGCTTATTAACCTCTTGCTGTTCTATGCTCACAAAGCAATAACTATGTTCTGGAAGAAAAGTATCTCCTCCCACTATCTCCTTTTGGAAAAGACTAATTAACGCTAGTTTACCTCTTTACAAAGCCACATACGCCAACAGGGGGTGCCCTCGTAAATTCAAAAGGACCTGGTCCTGCTGGCTTGATGATTCTTCTACAGCTGCAACAATGTCGGATGATACGAATCAGATTGTAAGATCTGACTTAGAACTTTTGTCTTTCCTAGCTAAGTAACATCTTTTATCCTCGTCAATACTGTTTGAGCCTTGATATACCTGATTGGCCCCACTATCCTCAATGGGGTTGTAGTTAAATTTTCATTTTTTTTTTCTATTGTTTTATGTTCTGGTTATTCTCTTGTACGTTGGGACCCCCTTGGTCCTGCCCCTGAGGGCCCCTAAGGAAAATGCCAAATTCACTATCTCAGAAAATTAGAATATTACTTAAGACCAATACAAAGAAAGGATTTTTAGAAATCTTGGCCAACTGAAAAGTACGAACATGAAAAGTATGAGCATGTACATCACTCAATACTTAGTTGGGGCTCCTTTTGCCTGAATTACTGCAGCAATGCGGTGTGGCATGGAGTCAATCAGTCTGTGGCACTGCTCAGGTGTTATGAGAGCCCAGGTTGCTCTGATAGTGGCCTTCAGCTCTTCTGCGTTGTTGGGTCTGGCATATTGCATCTTTCTCTTCACAATACCCCATAGATTTTCTATGGGGTTAAGGTCAGGCAAGTTTGCTGGCCAATTAAGAACAGGGATACCATGGTCCTTAACCACTTGCCGACCGCAGTCTGACGGCGACAGAGTGGCTCGTTATCGCAAACCGCCATCATATGACGGTGGCTGTGATAACTAGTGCTGTGAGTGCGCGCCGCCGGAGGCGTGCTCACTGTGTCTGGGGGGGGCCAGGGAGCGGGTACGGCGGACTCGATCACCGCCAGCTACCCGCGATGGCTCCCCTACAGTGAGAGAATGGAGGTCTGTGTACGTAAACACGGATCTCCGTTCTCATAGAGGGGGAAGGGCGGTGATCACAGGCTTCCTCTATATGGAAGCCGTGATCATCCCCTTTCCCCAGCCAGGGCAGTCCCCCCACAGTTAGAACACGCCCAGGGAACACAGTTAACCCCTTCACTGCCAATGGAATTTACACAGTAATCAGTGCATTTTTATAGCACTGATCACTGTATAACTGCCAATGGTCCCAAAAAAAGTGTCAAAATGGTTCGACATGTCTGCCCCAATATCGCAGTACCGCTAAAAATCGCAGATCGCCGCCATTACTAGTGAAAAATAAAAACCCCACAAATAAATTCTCATTGTCCATAAACGCGGCAACTTTTGCACAAACCAATCAATAAACGCAGATTGAGATTTTTTTAACCAAAAATATGAGGAAGAATATAAATCGGCCAAAACCGATGGAAAAAAATGTTTTTTTATATTTTTTTTTTTTGGATTTGTATTTTAGCAAAAAATAAGAAATTTGTTTTTTTTGCAAAATTGTCGCTCTTCTTTTGTTTATAGCGGCGATCAGAAATGACGCAGAGGTGATCAAATACCACCAAAAGAAAGCTCTATTTGTGGGAAAAAAGGACACAAATATTGTTTGGGTACAACGTCGCACCACCGCACAATTGTCAGTTAAAGCGACGCAATGCTGAATCGCAAAAAGTGCTCTGGTCCTAACCTGGGAAATCCTTCCGGGGCTGAAGTGGTTAAACTAGGTACTGGTAGCTTTGGCGCTGTGTGCAGGTGCCAAGTCCTGTTGGAAAATGAAATCTGCATCTCCATGAAGTTGGTCAGCAGCAGGAAGCATGAAGTGCTCTAAAAGTTCCTGGTATACGGCTGCGTTGACCTTGGACCTCAGAAAACACAGTGGGCCAACACCAGCAGATGACACGGCACCCCAAACCATTACTGATTGTGGAAACTTTACACTGGACCTCAAGCAACGTGGATTTTGTGCCTTTCCTCTCTTCCTCCAGACTCTAGGACCCTGATTTCCAAAGGAAATGCAAAATTTCCTTTCATCAGAGAACATAACTTTGGACCACTCAGCAGCAGTCTAGTCCTTTTTGTCTTTAGCCCAGGTGAGGCGCTTCTGACGCTGTCTGTTGTTCAAGAGTGGCTTGACACAAGGAATGCGACAGCTGAAAAGCATGTCTTGCATACGTCTGTGCACAGTGGTTCTTGAAGCACTGACTCCAGCTGCAGTCCACGCTTTGTGAATCTCCCCCACATTTTTGGGTTTTGTTTCACAATCCTCTCCAGGGTGCGGTTATCCCTATTGCTTGCACACTTTTTTCTACCACATCTTTTCCTTCCCTTCGCCTCTCTGTTAATGTGCTTGGACACAGAGCTCTGTGAACAGCCAGCCTCTTTTGCAATGACCTTTTGTGTCTTGCCCTCCTCGTGCAAGGTGTCAATGGTCGTCTTTTGGACAATTGTCAAGTCAGCAGTCTTCCCCATGATTATGCAGCCTACAGAACTAGACTGAGAGACCATTTAAAGGCCTTTGCAGGAGTTTTGAGTTAATTAGCTGATCAGAGTGTGGCACCAGATGTCTTCAATATTAAACCTTTTCACAATAGTCTAATTTTCTGAGATACTGAATTTGGGATTTTCCTTAGTCGTCAGTTATAATCATCAAAATTAAAAATAAATATCCAAAATATATCAGTCTGTGTGTAATGAATGAATATAATATACAAGTTTCACTTTTTGAATGTTATTAGTGAAATAAATCAACTTTTTGATGATATTCTAATTATATGACCAGCACCTGTATATATATATATATATATATATATATATATATATATATATATATACACACATGGCATGTTTTTTTTTAATGTGATGCTTGGTGTATTTTCTAATTATATTTAAATATCGGTAGGCCACCGCTTAAGTCCTATACCCCTCTTTTTTCAAATTTGTGCACTTTCCTGATATTGACATTTTTTGGACTTCCATTGCTCCTTTTGGTAGCCCCACTATTTATCCAGAGAAGCAGGTGCAGACCATGGTCCTGACAAAGCGTTTGACTTGGGGTTGCTATGTGCTCAAACTTAACTCAATGGGCAAGTATGAAGATGGTGCTGTCTGTCAAACTCTGCAGCCAGAGTTAAAAATGGTTAGGAGCAAAACTAAAGCATCATGGCCGTGGCATATGTCCGGCCCCATCTGGCTTTAATGTTAGCATTTGGGTCCTTGAGCCCTTACTGAATGATCTTACTTGTAGTCTAGAGTTGCTCTTTAGAAACCTCAGTTTAGTAAAAACGCTTCCTGATATCTTCCTGATGGAAGTCTGCTGCCAGGCTCTGGTGATAAATGAGCGGGCAGGAGGCGAGGACAGCAGAATTAAGAGGTTTAAACACCATCCATAAAGTGTGAAGATGCCGCACATATGTAAATTCCCGTACGCAGGCAGAGTGTCAGAGGGAAGAGGAGATGTAATCCCAACACTTCATCAATCTATAGCTTTGGCCGGAGATAAGACATTCCTGGAGAAACTATTTGCATGTCTGATCAATTCCATCAGCGTCAAATATGCAAATGCCTACAGAGGTGTTAGAGTTTAAGTCTGGTAGGACGTGGTCATCTATGTGCAGCAGATGGTGCTAAATACAAGATGTCATTCCGCGACTGACGGGTGAGAAAGTAACGGAAGGAAACATGGAAAACCAGTCAATGAACTGCTAATGCTATTCAAGGATTATTTCAATAAGTTGGAATTTCCACTTCAACATCACCTAAAATGTATCTAATCCCAAAGCTTTTTTTTTCTTTTAGTTTTGGATAAAAAGGATAGAACTTTTTTTTTTTTTGCTATCTCTGTCCAGTCTGGGATTCATCATTTATTTGTCATGGAGAAAATTGTCCACGGGATTGTTGCTATTCAAGAAATTCTTCAAATAAGTTAGAATATCCACTTCAATTTCACCTAAAGTGTATCCAAGGGGGGCGTGGCTTGCAGCTCATGGAGTAGGTCGCATGGTGTGAGAGCTCCGCCGTTCATCCTGTCTATTCCCCTGTTACCAGCATCCTGACACCGCTTCTTTACCTCTCATTCGGTGCGGGGGGAACCTATGTGAAATCCACTTTAACTTCACCTATAAGATTGAATAAACTTCTTAAAGAACTTATCGTTGTTAGGGCACCTGTTAAAAGAGGTACTGTTTATTTACTACTTAGGGTCTGACCTGTCTCTATCGTTTTTTTTTTTTTCAAGATAGGAAAAATAGGTTTTGATTTTCTTTTTTTTTCGAAACCCTAATCTATGTAAAATCCACTACAACTTCACCTTTAAGGTTGAATAACTTTATTAGGAACTTATCGTAATCGTCAAGTAACTGACCAAAAGGTACAAAGGAAGGCAATGAAAGAGTGGGCAGTCAGCGCCTTACTGTAGAACATA
>BLSH010140033.1:65346-94843 GCA_018402905.1 Glandirana rugosa | reverse complement strand
GTGTGCCCCGCCCCCCCCCCCCCCCCCAATCCATGCTAGGCCCTTGGCTAGGCGGGTCTGGTATGGGTTTTAACCACTTCCCGACCGCCGGACGTCTAAAGACGTCCTTGTCTTTGAGTGGTGATATCTGAATGATGCCGGCACCTACCAGCATCATTCAGGTATCATTTTTTTCCGCCGGTGATTCCCTGCACCATAAGAATGATCATAGCGGCAGTTCAGCCGCTTGATCGTTCTTATCGGCAGCGGGAGGGGATGCCCCCCCCCTCCCGCCGCCCTCCGGTGCTTCTCCCGGGCCGCTCGTGCCATCGGCGGCCCGGAGAACAGATCCGTCACCGGCGGTTGCTGTGCGTAGTGATGACTGATGACCAGATGGTCACCAGTCATCTCAATGTGCCTCGGAGGCCCGGGCGCGACGTATGACGTCACGTCCGGGTCACGGGATGTAAACAATGCCGTGAACTCGGCGGAAAAGACCGAGATCGCTCATTTTTTTTTTCAGATCTCGGTCTTTCCAGCCTAGAGGGGAGGTGTGAGGTCTTATTGACCCCATATCTCCCCATAAAGAGTACCTGTCACGCAAGATTCCTATTACAGGGGATGTTTACATTCCTTGTAATAGGAATAAAAGTGATCAAAAAAAAAAATTTAAAGAGAAAGTGTAAAAAATAAAAAAAAAAGGTAAAATAAATAATTAAAAAAAAAAAAAAAAAATTTAAAGCGCCCCGTCCCCGCGAGCTCGCGCACAGAAGCGAACGCACGCGTTAGTTGCGCCCGCATATGTAAACGTTGTTCAAATCACACATGTGAGGTATCGCCGCGTGCGTTAGAGCAAGAGCAATACTTATAGCCCAAGACCTCCAATGTAACTCTAAACATGTAACCAGTAAAAAATTTTAACGCATCACCTATGGAGATTTTTAAGTACCAAAGTTTGGCGCCATTTCCTGAGTGGACGCAATTTTAAAGCGTGACATGTTGGGTATCTATTTACTCGGCGTAAAATTATCTTTCACAATATACAAAAAAATTGGGCTAACTTTACTGTTCTGTTTTTTTTTTTAATTCATAAAACTTTTTTTTCCAAAAAAAACGCATTTGAAAAATTGCTGTGCAAATACCGCGTGACATAAAAAGTTGCAATAACCACCATTTTATTCCCTAAGATCTCTGCTAAAAATATATATATAATGTTTGGGGGTTCTGAGTAATTTTCTAGAAAAAAAACAATGATTATTACATGTAGGAGAGAAATGCCAGAATTGGCCTGGTTGGAAAGTGGTTAAGGAGAACCCCAAGCCAAAATTTAAAAGAATAACAGCCTGGGATCCCCCCAAAATCCATACCAGACCCTTATCCAAGCATTCAGCCTGGCAGGCCAGGAAAAGGGAGGGACGAGTGAGCGCTCCCACCACTCTCCTGAACCTTTACCAGGCCACATGCCCCCAACGTGGGGGGGGGGGTGCTTTGGGGCATCAGCTGCGGCCGATGAGATTCAAAGAGCATCCAATTCTCATATATGTTAACAGAGCCTAAAACTCTGAACCTGATTGGTTTCTACACAGAGCTGCACCAGATTTTGCACTCTCCAATTCAATCCACTTTTCAATTTACAGGGAAGAGACAAACCATTTAACACTGACGGGTGCTTACAATGATGAGCTTTTATTTATTCACATAAAACCTTTATCACAAAAAGGAAAAAAAAAAAAAACTTTTTGCTGTAACTGCTTATAAAGTATTAGTTAATGTTTGGCTTCAACTTGTTTGTGTATTTAAATCTACTAGTACAGAGGTTTGAGGATATCTGGGAACCCTGGGCAGCTTACATAGGTATGTCTTTAATTCCGGGACAGAACCTGCCCCTAGACAGTACCGAACCAAACCGACCCTAGGTGCCATCTTGCTTTCTCTCTCTCTGCTTCTCTCCTACTCTTCTTTCTTCTTTTGGTACTTCAGTTATCTTTTCCTATGGTATAACTGGTCTATAGTTGACTCAATATCAGTTGAACTATGTTGGCATGACGCAGGTTACTGATACCCTATCCTCCTCACTGATTGACTAAATAGATTAGATGTGGTTAACCTTTTTATTATCATCCGGTGGATCGGATCTTCCCCCTCCGAGCACGGCTTGCTTTGGGGTGCCTGGAGCCTGGGAAGTTGCGCCTACCACCACTGTTCACCTAAATTGATTCGCTTGAGGCATCTCCTTTTTTTGATCAACCACATGCAAATGTGAGGATAGTCGGAGAGTCTGGTAGACCTCACGGTATACGTATCTGTATTTTGTACTATTGCCTGTTCCTTTATTCACTGAGGTACTGTTTCTATATTTGTAATGTCTGAAATTGAAATAAAAATTCTTGGAAAGTAAATCTACTAGTACATGTCTTTGGAGTGGGGGAGGAAACCGGAGTAACCGGAGGAAACCCACAGTGCGGACAGTGGTGTAGTGGATAGCACTTTCGCCTGGCAGCAAAGGGTGGCTGGTTCGAATCCCAACCACGGTACTATCTGCCTGGAGTTTGCATGTTCTCCCTGTGCCTGCGTGGGATCCCTCCGGTTACTCCGGTTTCCTCCCCCACTCCAAAAATATGCTGGTAGGTAAATTAGATCCTGTCTAAATTGGCCCTACTATGTGTATGAATGTGAGTTAGGGACCTTAGATTGTAAGCTCCTTGACGGTAAGGACTGATGTGAATGTACAATGTATATGTAAAGCGCTGCATAAATTGACATCGCTATATAAGTACCTGAAATAAAAATAATAATAACACCCCGCTCCCCCCAGCTCAGAGCAATGCTGCTGTCCAATGGTGCCCCCTGTGCTCCTTCATCCAGAGTGGGGGTGTGCTAATAAAGGGGGAGTGTTACTGGCCACAACACCAGGTAAAAAACAGAGGGAAAAAATTCTAAAAAATTGAATGCAGCCACCACATCTAACGATTGGTAAGCTGCAATATATTTTATTTTTGTTGTTCGGTTCAATATCGATTTACGTAACAAAAATAAAGATTGTTTTCTTATTGATACATAGGGGTAGGGAAGAAAATTCTGCAACGGAGAAAAATCAGGTCTCATGCCCTGCCCGAAAAAGCTTCACTGTGTGCCAGACAGTGTAAATCTCAGGACTGGATGGACGCCAATGCATGGATAAAAATCTCCCATACATGCATTTCATCTGTATAATCAGCTCTTTGTTTGGAGCATTACATCTACTCTAGAAAACATAAATTGAATGTTAAACGATGGCGGGGACCTCTGGCCTCGCCAGCACTAGCGATATTTGTCAGCTACTGTCTTTTGTGATCTCGGCAAACAAGAACAAGACGAGATAAACGCGGCATGTTGGGAGGAAGCGCCAAATAATTATGAGCAAAGAAAAGCTGGCGCACTGTACATCTGACCAGAAGAATAAAAGGATGATAAAAGCGGGAAGAAAGGCAGAGGAATCATTAGCGCTGGGATAGATGTACTGTCAAGCCGAAGACAAAGTCTCTTTGTTGGGCTCAGCGGCCTCCAAAAGGAAAGGAGTGTAGGAGGCCGGTATGGGAGCGCAGATAACCTAGCGACCACAGAAGAGAAATACGCTCCGGCTAATGACCACCATGTCGTCTTATTAGGCCGCGGCTTTACCGGATTCAAGGCTCACAGCTTCCCCTCGCACTGTTCCTATTTATCCGGCTGGAATGAAGTCTTTGACACAAGACAGAGGGAGGAGATGAAATGCAAAGGCAACGGCGGGCACAGAGACGCCGGAATGGAGTGGAACGGCACGCAGTGGGCTTTTCATATACTTACATTCTTACATAGTTAGTCACGTTAAAAAAAGACACAAGTCCATCTAGTTCAACCAATAAAAGGGAAAAAAAAAATATATATATATATATATATATATACACACACACACACACACACACTAGTAACAAAAGTATTGGGACGCCTGTCTTTACTTTACATGTACTTTAATGGCATCCCATGCTTTAAGCGTGTTTGTCAGATGTGGTGTAATTCATTCTGAATGGCATCTCCCTGCACCTTGCTAATGGACATACACTATAGTAACAAAAGTATTGGGACACCTGCCTTTACACGCACATGAATTTAAATGGCATCCCAGTCTTAGTCCGTAGGGTTCAATATTGAGTTGGCCCACTCTTTGCAGGTATAACGGCTTCAACTCTTCTGGGAAGGCTGTCCACAAGGTTTAGGAATGTCTATGGGAAAATTTGACCATTCTTCCAAAAGCGCTTTTGTGAGGTCAGGCACTGATGAGTATAAGAAGTCCTGGCTCGCAGTCTCTACTTTAATCCATCCCAAAGATGTTCTATCAGGTTGAGATTGTGCAGGTCAATCAAGTTCCTCCACCCCAAACTCCCTCATCCATGTCTTTATGGACCTTGCTTTGTGCAGTGGTGTGCAGTCATGTTGGAACAGGAAGGGGCCATCCACAAACTGTTCCCACAAAGTTGGGGGCATGAAATTGTCCAAAATGTCTTGGTATGCCGACGCCTTAAGAGCTCCCTTCACTGGAACTAAGGGGCCAAGCTCAACCCCTGAAAAACAACCCCACACCATAATCCCCCCTCCACCAAATTATTTGGAGCAGTGCACAAAGCAAGGTACATAAAGACATGGATGAGCGAGTTTGGGGTGGAGGAACTTGATTAGCCTGCACAGAGTCCTGACCTCAACCCAATAGAACACCTTTGGGATGAATTAGAGAGGAGACTGCAAGCCAGGCCTTCTCGTCCACCATCAGAGTCTGACCTCACAAATGCGCTTTTAGAAGAATGGTCAAACATTCCTAACCTTGTGGACAGCCTTCCCAGAAGAGATGAAGCTGTTATAGCTGCAAAGGGTGGGCCAACTCAATATTGAACCCTACAGACTAAGACTGGGATGCCATTAAAGTTCATGTGTGTGTAAAGCCAGGAGTCCCAATACTTTTGGTAATATAGGGTATACATAATTAATTCAGAAATAGTTGTCACTATACAAAATATCTGTAATATAATTATTAATATTAACAACTGCTGACTGTCCCATGGGGGGGGGGGGGGGTCCTCTCAGGTCCTGAGGACTTCAGTGAACTGCACAGTGGCAGACACAGATGGCAGTGCTGGATCACTGGCATGGGACACAGGGCGGCTTTAGCAGCATTTCTGATTTCCTAACATTGCTGAATGATGAGAGAAGAGGTGCTGGAAAGGGGTGTGTGTGTTGGGGGGTAGAGAGTGGGGGGGTCCGGGGGTTTGGGGCAGGAAGAATTTTCCCAAATATGGGCTTTAAACTTTACAATAATTCCAATAACCTTGTGTGATTTTATAAAGAACTCTGTAAATGGCGTATGAAGATTTTTTTTTTTCGTTTGTTTATGGTTTTCTGTCCATTTCAGTTTTTAGTGGCATTTAAGTCAACATTGTTTTTATACTCCTAAGTAATTTTATGTATGCCAACGTCACGTCTCCCTGTAACTAAAGGCAAAATTAAAAAAAAAAAAAACTTTTTCATATTACCGGGTTTAGTAACACTTTAACCACTTCAGCCCCGGAAGGATTTCCCACTATAGGACCAGAGCACTTTTTGCGATTCGGCACTGCTTCGCTTTAACTGACAATTGCGCGGTCGTGCAATGTTGTACCCAAACAAAATTTGTGTCCTTTTTTCCCACAAATAGAGCTTTCTTTTGGTGGTATTTGATCATCGCTGCATCATTTCTGATCACTGCTATAAACAAAAGAAGAGCGACAATTTTGCAAACAAAAAAAACAAATTTCTTACTTTTTGCTAAAATACAAATCCAAAAAAAATATCTAAAAAAACACTTTTTTCCATCGGTTTTGGCCGATTTATATTCTTCGTCATATTTTTGGTAAAAAAAAAAATCGCAATCGGCGTTTATTGATTGGTTTGCGCAAAAGTTGCAGCGTTTACGGACGATGAGAATTTCTGGCGTTTTAATTTTTTTTATTTTTTACTAGTAATGGCGGCAATCTGCGATTTTTAGCGGTACTGCGATATTGCAGCGGACATGTCGGACCATTTTGGCACTTTTTTGGGACCACTGGCATTTATACAGCGAACAGTGCTATAAAAATGCACTGATTACTGTGCAAATTCCATTGACAGTGAAGGGGTTAACCTGCAGGGGGCGCTCTAAGGGTTAACTGTGTTCCCTGGGCGTGTTCTAACTGTGTGTGGGCTGCCCTGGCTGGGGGAAGAGAGTGATCACAGCCCTTCCCCCTCTATGAGAAAGGAGATTTGTGTTTACCTCCGTTCTCTCACTGCGGGGGGGGGGCCATCGCAGGTAGCCGGCGGCGATAGAGTCCGCCCTACCCGCTCCCTGCCCCCCCCCCGACACAGTGAGTGCGCCTCCGGTGGCGCGCGTGTGCTCACAGCACTGGTTATCGCAGCCGCCGTCATATGATGGCAGTTTGAGATAACAAGGCACTCTGTCGCCGTCAGACAGAGGTCAGCAAGTGGTTAAGTGTGTGCCTGGGGAGTGCCTGCTACCTGTGGGGGAGTTGCTTGTACTATAGGAAGGCGGAAGATCTGTGTTCCTGCTTTGTAGGAACACAGGATCACAACCTTCCCTTCTCACAGACTGGCGACCTGCCTTGTTTACATAGGCAGACTGCTGTTCTGCCTGTGTCCCGAACAAACACCGGGTGCCGGCGGACATTGCATCCACTGGACCCGCCGATTGGCTCCCGCTGTGTCCAATCACAGCAGGAGAGGGTCGCTGGTGACGTGCGTGCGTGAACTGACCCCACGTGGGGTGGTTGCTAAGCGGTTAAGCAACAGCATGAATTACCAAAGAGGATGAAAAGATCTTTCTCCTACAATCACAACTTCCTACCGAATATCTGTAGACCTGAAACGCTGTCTTATACCCCATCCAATGCCATAGCCGGTATTATTTTTATATTTATAGACGTCATCCTGCATTCCGGGTTTATTGCTCCGTTAAAACAGCGTCCTGCTGGAAATTGATCACTGACATTTATCAGTAACACAATATTGATGTTACATCTGGATTACACTTTTATTGCAGTGGCTCCGGCTTCATCCCGTCTCCTACTCACATCTTCAGGCGCAGCCTGTGTGCGGCGGACGCGGAGAGAGCCAATCATAATTCACACAAAGGCCCAGCGTTTGCTGACAACTCATTATTTGTGCAGCAATCATTTCCTGTGGAGATACTTGTTCAATTTGCTGCAACTGCTGTGAATTTCGGTCCACTACACAGACAGGACAAATACTTCAAACGCTGCTTACGAAAAGAAATAAATTAACCCTTTGCGTCGCAAGGAAAACAGATAATACGTTGGATATTTTTTTTTTTTATTGTCATTGTCACAGAACAAAGTGATTATGGATCTTTGGTTTGTTTCACAGCAAGGGGGGGTGGGGGGGAACAAATAACTGCAGATTTTTACTGCTTCAGTTCTGGAATTTGATGGTGAATCAGAGTAATTTAAAACAGAACTCTGGTTTTAGAAAAAGAATTATATAAAAATATGAGATTCCCGAAAGAAAAAAAAGAAAAATTGCTTTGGCTGTTAAACCCTATTCACACAAGTGATTTGAAGCACCTCTTCCAATGACCTTCAATAATCAATCTCCATATTCCCATTATATGCAAAAAGCAATAGTACCCAATGCAATTTTGGTATGTTGGTATATGCACCAGTCAGCCATAACATTAAGACCACTGGTAGGTAAAGTGATTATCTTGTGACAATCACACCTGAAAGTGGGTTTGATACATTAGGCAGTAAGTGAACATGTTGTCCCTAAAGTTGATGTGTTAAAACAAGAAAAAAATGGGCAGTCATAAGGATTTGAGCGACTTTGACAAGAGCCAAATAGTAATGGCTAAATGACTGGGTCAGAGAAACTCCAAGTAGTCCTTGTGGGATGTTCCCAGTCTGCAGTGGTCAGGACCAACCAACAGTGGTCCAAGGAAGGAGAACCAGTCAAGGGCAGCCAAGGCTACATGATGCAAATAGGGAGTGAAGGCTGGCCTGTGTTGTCTAATCCAATAGAAAAGCTATTGTAACTCAAATTGCTGAAAAAGTTAATGCTGGTTCTGATAGAAAGGTATCAGAGCACATAATAAATTGCAGGTTGTTTTGTATAGGGCTGTGTAGCTGCAGAGTGGTCGGGGTGGCCATGCTGACCAGAGTCCACAGCCAAAAGTGCCTACAATGAGCATGTGAGCATCAGAAGTGGACTTTGAAGCAATGGAAAAAGTTGGCCTGGTCTGATGAATTTAACCTCCTCCCATCCGCGCCATAGCCGAATGACGGCTACAGCGCGGCTCTAAAATGCCGGGAGGACGTCTATAGACGTCCTCCCATTTGGCTTGTGCTGGGCATGCTCCCGCGGGCGCGAGTGGCATGCGCACGTGCCGCCGCACGCTGCGGGAGCGTGCCCGCGGGTCGGGCGGACCCGATGTCCGCCGGAGACCCGTGATCTCCTTACAGAGAGGAGGAACGGGGAACCGCCGAAATAAACACGGCGGTTCCCCCTTCTGTGAGGGGGGGCATGCCAGATCTACTGATCCCTGTCACTGGGATCAGTTAGATCTGTCATGCCCCTGTCAACCCCGCCCACCCACAGTTAGAACACACCCAGGGAACATAGTTAACCCCTTCACTGCCCCCTGCAGGTTAACCCCTTCACTGCCAATGACATTTATAGAGTAATCAGTGGACATTTAAATTTCTGATCGCTGTATAAATGTCATTGGTCCCAAAAAAGTGTCAAAAACGTCCGACATGTCCGTCCCGATATCGCAGTACCGATAAAAATCGCAGATCGCCACCATTACCAGTAAAAAAAATAAAAATAATAAAAATGCCATAAATCAATGTCCATAGTTTGTAGGCGCAATAACTTTTGCGCAACCCAATCGATAAACGCCGCTTGCGATTTTTTTTACCAAAAATATGTAGAAGAATATAAATCGGCCTAAACTGATGAATAAATTTGTTTTTTTATTTTTTATTTTTTGGATATTTATTATAGCAAAAAGTAAAAAATATTGTTTTTTTTTTTCAAAATTGTCGCTTTTTTTGTTTATAGCGGCGATCAGAAATGACACAGAGGGGATCAAATACCACCAAAAGAAAGCTCCATTTGTGGGAAAAAAAGGACGCAAATTTTGTTTGGGTAAAACGTTGCACGCCCGCTCAATTGTCATTCAAACAGCGACAGCGCTGAAAGCTGAAAATTGGTCCGGGCAGGAGGGGGGTTTAAGTGCCCAGTAAGGAAGTGGTTAAGAATGTCCTGAGGATCACAATAAAGAGTTTGAGGTGTTGACTTGGCCTCCAAATTCTCTAGATCTCAATCCAATCAAATATCAGTGGGATGTGCTGGAAAAACAAGTCTGATCCATGGAGGTCCCACCTCACAATTTAGAAGACTTAAAGCTGAACTGAATTTAGCTCCTTGGTTAAACCTGCAGGCATACCATGAGTTAAGTCCAATGATATGCCTGCCACCTCTTAAACTTACCTCTACTGTTCAAATCTGACAGGTTTACTGTGCTTCAGGAAGATTACTTCAGTAGCTCTACACTGTTCGCTGTGGTCTCAGCTCCTTCAAAAGCAGAGTTGCTGGAACTGCTATGTCCGCCCCTCCTCCCCTTCTGCCCAATCACAGAAGCCCTTGTAGTATGTGAACTGTGCGCTCCCGACACAGTTACCGGCGCCAAACCGAAAGCGATCAGGAGTTTTCGGATCACATGACCACCGTGAAAGCTAATCATGGCAGTCACATGCTCTTAAGACCACCCTCCCCAGCTGCCGTGCATGGGCAAAGCATAGGTTTTCTTTAAAGCAAGCATTTATGGTCTATTGTGACTCCTTTACCTCTGACATTTCCAGCTGACTTGCCTCATCCTTCTGTTCTTCCTTCTTCTGCAAGCTTGGCAGCCATGATGCCAGGCTTTTCAACAAATATTCTTTACCTTCCTGCAATCAAAAGCAACAATATTAAATTATTGAACTGAGTAAGATAAAGATATTGGAAAGTCAGTAGGCACATACATGTTTTATGAGCAGAAACCATAAAGATGGGGTAGCACTAACCCCAGTGGAGCTATTTTATAAGGTACAGAATACTTTGAACTGAAACTTCTATATTCTTATCTGATTGAAATCAACAAGGACATAATCCGAGAATTCCTGCAACATGTTAGCCTGAAATGTGTGTAAAAGTTATTTGCTAGTCTTGGATAGACTAGGAAAAGGTTAGAAGTTTTCACTGACCATGTCACTGTTCAGAGGATTCCCCCTCAATATTTGTCTTGGTGACCATTATCTCTGGTACAATAATTGATGAGAAATCCAACATTTTGGAATTGTCACAAGAACAGATAAGGGGAAATCTGTTCTGATGACAACTAAGAGGGGATTTTCTCTTTCTTTCTCTAGGAACTATAGAGATAGGGCCATCTCTAGGAGCTATAGAGATAGGGCCGCCTCTAGGAGCTATAGTGATAGGGCCATCTCTAGCAGCTATAGAGACAGGACCACCTCTAGGAGCTATAGAGACAGGGCCATCTCTAGCAGCTATAGAATCAGGGCCATCTCTAGCAGCTATAGAATCAGGGCCATCTATAGCAGCTATAGAATCAGGGCCATCTCTAGCAGCTATAGAGACAGGGCCATCTCTAGCAGGTATAGAGAAAGGGCCATCTCTAGCAGCTAGAGAGACAGGTCCATCTTTAGTGGCTATAGAGACGGGGCCATCTCTAGGAGCTATAGAGATGGGGCCATCTCTAGGAGCTATAGAGATAGGGTAATTTCTACGAGCCATAGAGATAGGGCCATCTCTACGAGCTATAGAAATAGGGTCATCTCTACGAGCTATAGAGATAGGGCCATCTCTAGGAGCTATAGAGACAGGATCAACTCTAGCAGCTATAGAGACAGGGCCATCTCTAGCAGCTTTAGAGACAGTGCCATCTCTAGGAGCTACAGAGACAGGGCCATCTCTAGCAGCTATAGAGACAGGACCATCTCTAGTAGCTATAGAGACGGGGCCATCTCTAGGGGCTATAGAGATGGGGCCATCTCTAGGAGCTATAGAGATGGGGCCATCTCTAGCAGCTATATAAATGGGGCCATCTCTAGGAGCGATAGAGATGGGGCCATCTCTAGGAGCTATAGAGATGGGGCCATCTCTAGGAGCTATAGAGATGGGGCCATCTCTAGGAGCTATAGAGATGGGGCCATCTCTAGGAGCTATAGAGATAGGGTCATCTCTATGAGCTATAGAGACAGGGTCAACTCTAGCAGCTATAGAAACAGGGCCATTTCAAGCAGCTATAGAGACAGGGCCATTTCCAGCAGCTATAGAGACAGGGCCATCTCTAGCAGCTATAGAGACAGGGCCATCTCTAGCAGCTTTAGAGACAGGGCCATCTCTAGCAGCTTTAGAGACAGGGCCATCTTTAGGAGCTACAGAGACCGGGCCATCTCTAGCAGCTATAGAGATAGGACCATCTCTAGGAGCTCTAGAGATAGGGCCATCTCTAGCAGCTATAGAGACAGCGCCATCTCTAGCAGCTATAGAGACAGGGCCATCTCTAGCAGCTATAGAGACAGGGTCATCTCTAACAGCTATAGAGACAGGGCCATCTCTAGCAGCTATAGAGACAGGGCCATCGATAGGAGCTACAGAGAGGTCCATCTCTAGGAGCTATAGAGATAGGGCCATTTCTAGGAGCTATAGAGATAGGGCCATCTCTAGCAGCTACAGAGACAGGGCCATCTCTAGGAGCTATAGAGACAGGGCCATCTCTGGAAGCTATAGAGATAGGGCAATCTCTAGCAGCTTTAGAGACAGTGTCATCTTTAGGAGCTACAGAGACCGGGCCATCTCTAGGAGCTATAGAGATATGGCCATTTCTAGGAGATATAGACATAGGGCCATCGATAGGAGCTACAGAGACAGGTCCATCTCTAGGAGCTATAGAGATAGGGCCATTTCTAGGAGCGATAGAGATAGGGCCATCTCTAGGAGCTATAGAGATAGGGCCATCTCTAGGAGCTATAGAGATAGGGCCATCTCTAGGAGCTATAGAGATAGGGCCATCTCTAGGAGCTATAGAGATAGGGCCATCTCTAGCAGCTTTAGAGACAGTGCCATCTTTAGGAGCTACAGAGACCGGGCCATCTCTAGCAGCTATAGAGACAGGACCATCTCTAGGAGCTCTAGAGATAGGGCCATCTCTAGCAGCTATAGAGACAGGGCCATCTCTAACAGCTATAGAGACAGGGCCATCTCTAACAGCTATAGAGACAGGGCCATCTCTAACAGCTATAGAGACAGGGCCATCTCTAACAGCTATAGAGACAGGGCCATCGATAGGAGCTACAGAGATAGGTCCATCTCTAGGAGCTATAGAGATAGGACCATTTCTGGGAGCTATAGAGATAGGGCCATCTCTAGGAGCTATAGAGACAGGGCCATCTCTAGCAGCTACAGAGACAGGGCCATCTCTAGGAGCTATAGAGACAGGGCCATCTCTAGAAGCTATAGAGATAGGGCTATCTCTAGCAGCTTTAGAGACAGTGCCATCTTTAGGAGCTACAGTGACCGGGCCATCTCTAGGGGCTATAGAGATAGGACCATCTCTAGGAGCAATAGAGATAGGGCTGCCTCTAGGAGCTATAGAGATAGGGCCACCTCTGGGAGCTATAGTGATAGGGCCACCTCTGGGAGCTCTAGTGATAGGGCCATGTCTAGGAGCTATAGAGACAGGGCCATCTGTAGCAGCTATAGAGATAGGACCACCTCCAGGAGCTATAGAGACAGGCCCATCTCTAGCAGCTACAGAGACCGGTCCATATCTAGCAGCTATAGAGACAGGACCATCTCTAGCAGCTATAGAGACAGGGCCATCTCTAGCAGCTATAGAGACAGGGCCATCTCTAGCAGCTATAGAGAAAGGGCCATCTCTAGCAGCTACAGAGACAGGTCCATCTCTAGTGGCTATAAAGACGGGGTCATCTCTAGGGGCTATAGAGATGGGGCCATCTCTAGGAGCTATAAAGATGGGGCCATCTCTAGGAGCTATAGAGATGGGGCCATCTCTAGGAGCTATAGAGATGGGGCCATCTCTAGGAGCTATAGAGATGGGGCCATCTCTAGGAGCTATAGAGATAGGGTCATTTCTACGAGCCATAGAGATAGGGCCATCTCTATGAGCTATAGAGATAGGGTCATCTCTAGGAGCTATAGAGATAGGCCATCTCTAGGAGCTATAGAGATAGGCCATCTCTAGAAGCTATAGAGATAGGACCGCCTCTAGGAGCTATAGAGATAAGGCCACCTCTGGGAGCTATAGTGATAGGGCCACGTCTAGGAGCTATAGAGATGGGGCCACCTCTAGGAGCTATAGAGACAGGTCACCTCTAGCAGCTACAGAGACAGGGCCATCTCTAGCAGCTACAGAGACAGGGCCATCTCTAGGTGCTATAGAGACAGGGCCATCTCTAGGAGCTATAGAGATAGGGCCATCTCTAGCAGCTTTAGAGACAGTGCCATCTCTAGGAGCTACAGAGACAGTGCCATCTCTAGGAGCTACAGAGACAGGGCCATCTCTAGCAGCTATAGAGGCAGGGCGATAGAGATGGGGCCATCTCTAGGAGCTATAGAGATTGGGGCCATCTCTAGGAGCTATAGAGATGGGGCCATCTCTAGGAGCTATAGAGATGGG
Source organism: Glandirana rugosa (assembly GCA_018402905.1). NCBI lineage: Eukaryota > Metazoa > Chordata > Amphibia > Anura > Ranidae > Glandirana > Glandirana rugosa. Next base: position 81,102 of record BLSH010140033.1, on the reverse strand, counting down.
GTCATCTCTAGGAGCTATAGAGATGGGGTCATCTCTAGGAGCTATAGAGATGGGGTCATCTCTAGGAGCTATAGAGATGGGGCCATCTCTAGGAGCTATAGAGATGGGGCCATCTCTAGGAGCTATAGAGATGGGGCCATCTCTAGGAGCTATAGAGATGGGGCCATCTCTATCTCTAGGAGCTATAGAGATGGGGCCATCTCTAGGAGCTATAGAGATAGGGTCATCTCTATGAGCCATAGAGATAGGGTCATCTCTACGAGCTATAGAGATAGGGCCATCTCTAGGAGCTATAGAGACAGGATCAACTCTAGCAGCTATAGAGACAGGGCCATTTCAAGCAGCTATAGAGACAGGGCCATTTCAAGCAGCTATAGAGACAGGGCCATTTCAAGCAGCTATAGAGACAGGGCCATCTCTAGCAGCTATAGAGACAGGGCCATCTCTAGCAGCTATAGAGACAGGGCCATCTCTAGCAGCTATAGAGACAGGGCCATCTCTAGCAGCTATAGAGACAGGGCCTTCGATAGGAGCTACAGAGACAGGTCCATCTCTAGGAGCTATAGAGATAGGGCCATCTCTAGGAGCTATAGTGATAGGGCTGCCTCTAGGAGCTATAGAGATAGGGCCACCTCTGGGAGCTATAGTGATAGGGCCATGTCTAGCAGCTATAGAGATAGAACCACCACTAGGAGCTATAGAGATAAGGCCATCTCTAACAGCTATAGAGACAGGGCCATCTTTAGGAGCTATAGAAGTAGGTCCATTACTAGGAGCTATATCAGTAGGGCCATCACTAGGAGCTATGGAAGTAGGGCTTTAACTAGGAGCTATAGACTGAGGTAAAGCCATCACTAGAAGCTGTAGAGTAAGGGCCATCACTAGGAGATATAGAGGTAAAGCCATCACTAGAATCTATGGAGGTAGCCTCTGCTGCATGGACGTGCTCACACACATTGCTCAGTCATGGTCCACCACTTCCATGATTCTGAAGCCGAAGGTGTAGCTGATGTGGGAGCGAGTGCATGTAGACAGGATGGGGCTAAATAATACCAGAAGTAATCAGCAGCAAAAAGATGCACAAAAAAGCTGAAAAAAGTGAAAGCATTTTATGAAAAAAATGGCAATTGTAAGGGATACATAGTGCTTTAGCAAAACTAAATGTCACTCAGTTAGTGTTTAGAGAGGATTGGATTGGTTGTTACAGGAAAATCGAGAACAGTTCTTCCTTCAGATACTTTCACACGGGAGACTCAGGACAAACATTAAAACGAAAAGGAACACTAGAGACCTTAGACAACTTTTTTATGTCATCAGACTGCATAATGTATGAGAAGATTAATGGCATTAGACATTTACACTTGCTAAACCGCAGTTCTGTGCAATAAACAGGGAATAATAAATAAACCGGCGTCGTAAAGCAGCCTCCGCCTACGAGCGTAAATTCCCTGATATACAGTCCTAATAAAACACATATATTTGACTTTCACACACTGTCAGTCTGATAACTGCATCGCTCTGCTCATTTGCCTCTCTCCTTAAGATGAAATGAGACCATTTGCTGATACTTTCCTCTTATGTTCCCCATTAAACAAGCGGCAGCGGGATACAGCGGTTCCACCATGACAGCTCTGATCATCCACCTAAGACCAGTGATGAATCGCATACTACGCATTCCTAAATACAAACATTTCTCAGGCACTTGCTGATAACAGTTGCAGCATAAAAAAAGTTTCAAGATCAGCAAAGAGGATTAAAGACTTGTCATCCAAGAATCTGAATATTCAGCGTCCTCCTTCCTGGGCAGGCTTGCCCACTTAGATAGGCCAACTCACAAAGGCCTCATTCATGTTGGACATGGTATGGCAAGATACCTGCGGCCAGGTTACCAGGAGTTCCGATCAACGGCGGCTGCTCAGCCCTTACAACTCAATGACAAGCTTGAAGCGGAATTCCAGGTATAATTTGTATTTCATAGGTCCATACCTGTGGGATCCTTGCGAAAGCTGGAAATCATGTTAGCGGTCTCTGCTACACCAAAAGAGGCCAAAAGCGCAAAGATGTTGGCAGAACTCAGTCTCTCTTATTACCACAAATTAGCAGTAAAAGACTGCCCAAAAAAAAAAAAAACTTTGTATATTTTATGTAAAGTGGTATTAACTTTTATTTGGCGTAACTTTTAAAATTCTCAAGGGCATATGCCTTATTGGCTGCTCTTAGTTCCTTTTGGGGCAAACTTTAACCACTTCAGCCCCCGGAGGAATTTACCCCCTTCCTGACCAGGCCATTTTTTGCGAAACTGCACTGCGTCGTTTCAACTGACAATTGCGTGGTCGTGCGACATTGTACCCAAACAGAATTGATGTCCATTTTTCCCACAAATAGAGCTTTCTTTTGGTGATATTTGATCACCAAACAAAAAAAAGTGCCAATTTTGAAAAAAAAAAAAAAACAATATTTTTTACTTTTTGCTATAATAATATCCAAAAAAAATGTAAACAAAAATAATTTCTTCCTCAGTTTAGGCCAATATGTATTATTCTACATATTTTTGGTAAAAAAAAAAAAATTCCAATTCACGTATATTGATTGGTTTGCGCAAAAGTTATAGCGTATACAAAATAGGGGATAGGTCTATGGCATTTTTCTACTAGTTATGGCGATGTGATTTTTAGCAGGACTGCGACATTGCGGCAGACAGATCGGACACTTCTGACACTTTATTGAGACCAGTGACATATATAAAGCGATCAGTGCTATAAAAATGCACTGATTACTGTATAAATGTATAATCAAAGGGTTAAATATTCCCTAGGGAGGTGTTTCTAACTGTGGGTGGAGTGGACTGACAGGGAGTAGAGAGAGATCGCTGTTCCTAATCACTAGGAACAGACGATCACACTCTACTCCCCTGACAGAACGGGGATCTGCTTTGTTTACACTGGCAGATCCCCATTCTGTCTCTCTCTGGAGCGATCGCGGGTGGCCAGCGAACATCGAGTCCGCCGGACCCGCTGATTGGCTCTCCCGCTAAAGAATGAGCGCGCCCAAGTACGACGACGGCGATTTGCGCAGCCGAGCCTATCTGCCACAGTACAGCTGTGTAAGCTTGGCAAGTAATTAATGTCATATTGTTATATAGCCTTTTTTTCCTTTTCCTATTTTTTTCTCCTCTGTTCTCTCATATATTATACATGTCCTTAAGAAGCCCATATTTTTACCTTTATAGAAATGTGTTTGATGTGACATGTTATTTTGGCTTAAATAAAAAATATATAAAAAAAATAAAAAAAAGTCTCAGGGCACAGTAGTCTATGCTACTACGATTGTGAATGTTTTCTGCGTCATGTGCCGAGCAGCTGCCCTGCGGCCTAGTCACTACAGAAGGTCGCCTGCTTGGCACAGTTGCCATTCACAGAACACTTTGCATTTTACCCCAACCAATGCAAGGTGTTCTGTGATTGGATGAGATGAAATGAAAAGGTGGGCGGTGACATCACAATCTCCACCTAGTTTAATCAAACAACGCTTTGCATTCACTGAGAGCAATGCAAGGCATTCTGTAAATGGTGGCTGTGCTCGTGGAAGAAGAAGACTGGGGAAGAAGCAAAGGGAGAACAATCCTGGAGGAAGAAGAGGGAGAAGAAGACATTTTTTAATAATGAAGTCAAAAACTCTCTCTTGTTATTTTTTTCACACTACACAACTTTTTTAGGGGGGTTAATGGGTAGTGGTACAATGTACCCCATACTCATTCACATGGGGGGGATCTGGGGGTCTCCTTGTTAAAGGGGGCTTACAGATTCTGATAAGCCCGCTGCCCACAAACCCCCACAATGACAGCCCCAGGTTGTGGGAAAGAGGTCCTTGACCCCATCAACATGGGGACCACCCCCCCCCCATGTTGAAGGCATGTGGCCTGGTATGTTTCAGGAGGGGGGAGCACTCGCTTGGCGCCCCCACCATTCCTGGCCTGCCAGGCTGCATGCTCGGATAAGGGTTTTGTATGGGTTTTGGGAGGGGGCGGGGGCGTGCCACTCCATTTTTTTCTTGAATTTTTTTGAGCCGGCAAATCTTTATTTTACATTCAGCTGTCAGCAGTTGTTAAGGACATGGCAGCCTGCTTCCTGGCCCACTCCTTAGCAACCGGCTATGTACAGTTAATGTAAAGCAAAAAAGAAAAAAAAACACCCAAAACACGAATCACGGCAAAGTTGCAATTTAAAAAAAACGCAGAAAACACAGCAAAAAGCACTGCAGAAACTCTCAAAAGCAACATGCAGAGATGTGAATGGAACCTTAGGGCTCCGTTCAAACGTATGCAGGTAAGATGTTGTGTGTTGTGTGTAGGGCCACCCATTCATTTCAATGGCCTACACTGTGCATGAAAATTGCCCAAAAGATGTGCATGTACCTTTTTGGAAATTAGAAATGAATGGCACCGCCGGGCACTTGCAAAAGGGATGTGCTCTGTGTGTGTTGCAGGAACGCACAAATATGAATCCAGCCTTAGGACTAATTGACACTGTTGAGCTGCTTTAGCGCATGCTCATTAAAGTGGAGTTCCATCCGAAAGGTAACCCCCTGATATGTCACAATTGGCATGTCATTTTTTTTTCACAGGGTCTCTGGTCCCACTTCCTACTCTGGCGGTGGAACCTGAAGGAAGTTCACCTTTCACCGTTCACCGGCCATTCATAGCATGCATGCGCAGCGTGTGCCCGGCTTTGAGGCCAAAGCTGGGTGCCCACACAAGTGATGCCGGCGCCGCCGAAAGGAGGGGGAGAAGAGCGAGCCTTCGGGTGGCCGCATTACTGGAGCGTGGGACAGGTGAGTGTCCAAGTGTTAAAAGTCAGCAGCTACACTTTTTTGTCCCTTTTAACTGGGACTCTGTTTTAACTTGTGTTGCTTTAAGCAACCCATTTATGTGAATGGGCTGCCTAACACACAAAAAAAAAAAAAATAGTGCATGTACATACCTCCCAACTTTTTGAGACGAGAATGAGGGACACCTACTAGCGAACGTATGTAGGCATAGGACACACCCCTTGCCACACCCCTTTAATGGAGAATTCTACAAAAAATCTGCTAAACCCACAAGTGCTTTATTTACCACTACTAATCCTTTATATTGGCTTTTGAAATTTACAGATGCAGCAATTTAGGAAATGGATGAAAGGTTTAGCACTGGGAAACTTTTTGAAAGATAAAACGTGCATTTTATATACAACTATATAGGTCAGACCAAAATGAGGGACACATGAGGAGGAAAAAGGGACAGAGGGACTGTGTTATAAATCAGGGACCATTGGAAGCTATGGGTATACATTAGTGCGCTGCAGCACAAGTGCATGCAAAAAGTGTGATGGGGCGCTATTCAAAATGAATTGCACTACACAATATCAATGCACAACATGAACTGGTATAAATGTGTATGTAGAAGGGGGGTAGGGGGCGGGAGGGGGCCTTAAACAAGAGAACCTGTCACCTTGACCTGAATAGACATAATGACAGGTTCTCTTTAAACAAGCTCCTTGTACAAAGAGGCTGCCTGTGCCGTTACAGAACAAAAGAAGAAAGAGTACTGCAGTGGTATTGCATTGTGTGAGTTGATACATGATCTGGCAGTGCTAATAACTATGCACATCATTTCCCCACAATTTACAGGCTGATTCATGGCCACCGAGTAAGTCACTGCATTATAAGAGGCAATTACCAGTCCTTCTCATACAACTCAAATGCAATTTCATTGCATTGCCGCAGCGATTAACTAGCATTAACCATTTCTCTGTAAAAAGGCAAAAGACTGCAGAGGATGAACTACAAGACCCAGCAAGCGCTGCCATCCCTTGCCCAGCAAAGCTGTCAACAATTTACAATCATTTCCAGACTCATGTTTCTGCTCAAATAATTGCACAAGTTTGATACTACTGTCACACAAGATAATCTGTAATTAAAGGGGGTCTCCAGGCTGTACTACTGCCATTGCAGCAAAGCCGGCCATAGGCTAGTAGAATTTTTGTATGTGTTTGATGCCAGGAATGTATGGAAAGGCACCAACATTTCTAAATTCACAAATGGTCCAAAAAAAGGTAATCTCAAACATGGGCCTTTTAAGGTGCCGAATGATATATGCAATATGCCAACGGTTAAAATCCCATAATTTATTGTAAAATCATTAAAATATATCCAGTTTAAAATTTGAGAACACTGGCTACACACCTGTAGCGCTACCCCGCAGGAAGTTTGGTCCTATTTCCCCCCCTCAGCGCGCACACAGCCAGGCACACAGCATTTTCAGCATTCTTCATCTGGCTCAAAAGATTAGTCTAGGGTAGTGATGGCGAACCTTGGCACCCCAGCTGTTTTGGAACTATATTTCCCATGATGCTCAATTACACTGCAGAGTGCATGAGCATCATGGGAAATGTAATCCCAAAACATCTGGGGTGCCAAGGTTCGCCATCACTGGTCTAGGGCATGGGTGTCCGACCTTCGGCCCTCCAGCTGTTGCAGAACTACAAGTCCCATCACGCCATTGGGAGCCATGCTTGCAACTGTTATCCTTGCAATGCCTAATGCGTTTTATAGTTCCGCAACAGCTGGAGGGCCGCGGGTTGGACAACCATGGTCTAGGGCACACATGTGAAACACAAGGCCTGAGGGCCAAATCTGGCCCTCCAGGTTATTTCATGTGGCCCTCGCACCTCCCCGACAGCTGAGCACTCCCCCTCCCCTTGTCTCAGTAGTTGGCAGTAGAGAGGAGGACAGAACTCCTGCAGATCCTGCACCTTTCTGCACAGCTGCTGCACCCCCTCCACTCCTCCTCCCCTGGTCTCAGCATTCAGCAGTCTCCTGAAGCTGACTACAGCCCTCCTCTGGTCCTCCTCCAGACTCTGCACTTTCTGCTTTCCGGCTTCTTCCCAGCAGCAGTACATGGTAAGGGGGGGTGTACTGTGATGTAAGCAAGGGTGGGGGATTCTTGACTTCTGATGTAAGGGGGAGTGGGGTGGTCTGAAAATCTAGCCTTACAGATACAACCGGCCCTTTAACAGTGACCATAATGCTGATGCGGCCTACAATGAAATTGTGTTTGACATCCCTTGTCTAGGGGTTTCTTTTTTGGGTTTTTATTGGAACAGTAACTTAGATAGGGATGGGGAGCATGGGCTACCCTGGAATTGTAGAACTGTTTAACTTGTGGACTGCTGGTCGCTATGTACAAAATTCAGGCTATATTGCACAACCTCTGGCTGCACTGCATTCTCCAAGCAGTGTTGGGCAATTTTTTTGGCAGTACTGCACAACTCCGGGCTCTGCTAGACTTGCAAATAAATTATCCCCTAGGACTCCTTGCACTGTTAGTGACCTGTACTCCTCTAGGAGATAAAAGCACCTCACTTAGGGTTGCCACCTTATCCCTTTAAACCCAAACACATATGAATTACACAGGTTATGAGGCTAATTAATGCAGATAAGGCACTAAGTGAGTTTCGGGTTTAAAGTGATGAGGTATCAACCATGACCCCACTCTCACTTCTCCTCTGCAAAAGGTGGGGGGTTCAATTACCCATGCAGCCACAGGATGGTTGGATTTCTTCCCACCATCTTCCTTCTGGTGCAGCTCATTCTTTGGACAAAGGTTCTTCCGTAGCCACCCCCCCCAGCTGAGCCTAGCTGAGACCTTGATGTCCTCACAAGGACTCCTCTAGTTTGCGCTGCTACCAGGCCTCAGGCTATTTATGGGCTCTCTTCCACCTTCTGAGCACACCTCCCCAGCGATTGGCTGGTGTGCCATATATAATCAGGCTGCCTGTTCTGCCCTCCCTCCCACTATGCTTCCAGAAGCCTCTAGAAGACGGGGGGGGAGTAGCAGAATAGCAACCTGTGAAACACTGAGCAGCCCTAAGCAATCAACCGCTGCTCAACAGATTACAGATGAGCTCAACTAAATTTACCTAGCAGCCTACTCTGGACTACCAGGGTACTACACAACATAAATTACATAAATTAAGTACAAAGAAATCCTTTGCACATGTTTCACAGTAAAATCATCATTCTGGGGGTTTAAGTAATTTTATTGACAAAAAAACTTGCCAAAGATGATTTTTACAAGTGTGCAAAAAATGGAAAAATTTGCTCTAGAGCAGCACTGGTTAAACGAATGGTTCAGATGGGCTTTAGATGCTTTATTTGTACTGAAAAGTACAAATAAAGAATCTGGCATGCAGATAGAATAGTTCCATTAAATATGCAGCCTAGTGGGTCAAGCAGAAGTCACTGGGTCCTGTCTGAAGCACAGCGCATGATTATGTGAGAGGTTCGCAGTTTATTTCCTCTTTAAATGGTTAAATGTAAAAGTCCCAGAGGGGAACACCACAAGGAGACTGCTGCTACCTTTGTTAACTAGAAAAGTCTCTTCTTTGTGCCCCTCTGATACTTGTGGCCCCTTTGATAACCATCTTTGTACTGCTAGATTGTGAAAAAAAATAAATAAATAAAGTCATGTATTTCCAGAGTGCAGTTTTAAAACTTAAAAGCAGAAGTACAGCCAAAGCAGTTCGTTCTGCACTCCTGTGACCCATTTTCAGCAGACAGCGGGCTGAAGCCGATCCAGGCTTGGGCGAGATCATGACCATATGGTCGGGATCCTCCCCACATGCCTGGACTAGCACCTGACAAGCCGCTGAGAGCCTGAGCCGGCCACTCCCGCCCCCTCCACAGCCCAGCGCTCCAGTGAGCATGGGGGGCAAAGCAGAGAGCTGTTGACTCACAGTCACCACCTCTCTGCTCAGGGAGCCCTAAGAACTAAGTGATCGGTGGTGTTTGATTGCTCGGTTCTCAGTGTTAGAGCCAGCGGCGGACAGGTGCAGCATCGGACCAACGCCGCATTCACCTAGGTAAGTATGAATCTGAAAAAAAAAAAAGTCCCATACATCTCTTTTGAGATTGCCACCATGTGTGGATCGCCACATTATATCACAGGAACCACAGATTTTATAGCGCTAAAGGACCTCTTGTGTGATCCATACATCTCTTTTAACTGCAGAAGACACAATAGAGTAGCAACCAGTGGTTCATGGACCACTGATTGTCCACGAGAAAAATTTGGTGGTCCCCAGGGCTTCTGCTGCAAATCAGCATTGTGGCGGTGCATACCTCCCAGTGTTGTTCTCAATGTGCGCTGACAGTACTGGCTGACTGCATTGATACCTGATACTTCCCCTGTAGTTCCGGATCCTGTGAACTCAGAGGCAGGCACCGGAAGTAGTGCAGAGAGCCAGAGAGCCGGAGATGAAGGAGGAGGGGACTTCCAATGGCATCACTGATCACAGACTGCGGGCGGGAGCACAGAGCTTGAGCACATGGCTGGATAAGGGAGGTGAGATCCAATGATGAGTCTATGTAAGGGGGGGGGGGGCCCCAGAGAGCCAGAGCATTAGGTGTATAAGGCATGTAAAATTCATGTTAGTAGTCCGCGGGATTGTGGGTTTAGTGTTCTGTGAGATTCAAAATGTTGGCGACCCCTCCTCTAGATCAACCAGTGTCCATGGACCTTGCTTTGTGCAGGTGCACAGTTATGTTGGAACAGGAAGGGGACATCCCCAAACTCTTCCCATAAAGTTGGGAGCATGAAATTGTCCAAAATGTCTTGGTATGCTGACAGCTTAAAGGAGTTGTAAAGGCAGAATTTGCATTCTATGCATTAAGATAAAAAGCCTTCTTAGTACAACAGCCCCCCTCAGCCCCCTAACACTTACCTGAGGTCCCTCTCTGTCCAGCAATGCCCATGAGTGTCTCAGCCGTCCGAGATTCTCCCTCCTGATTGGCTGCCGTTGCTGTCAAAGTCAGCTAGCCAATCAGGAGAGAGAGGGGGCAAGTCAAGGCTCCGTGTTTGAATGGACACAGGGAGCTGTGACTCGGCTCGGGTGCCCCCATAGCAAGCTGCTTGCTGTGGGGGCACTAAACAGGAGGGAGGGGCCAGGATCACAAAAAAGGGACCCGAGAAGAGGATTTGGGCTGCTCTGTGCAAATCCAACTGCACAGAGGAGGGAAGTATGACAGGTTTGTTATTTTTATTTAAGGCTCGGTTCACACCTAGGCGATCCGACTTTGCTAGGCGATTTGAAAGCGATTTGAAAGAGACTTCAGAGCTACTTTGGGCATTACAATGCGACCTGAAGAGACCTCCATGCCAGGCGACTTTGCCTGTGGCCAATCAGAAAAGAGAGGGAGGGGGAGTTGCCTTAAAAATGATTTTCTTCTTCCTGTAAAGTCGCTTCAAAGTTGCTTCTTCATAGACGGTGATCCGGCTTGGAAGCAACTTCCATTGACTACTATGGGTTCAAATCGCCTAGAAGTCGCTTTGAAATAGTACAGGAACCTTTTTTGAAATCGCCTTGGAGTCGGAGCGACTTGAGTAGCGCATATTAAGATGGCTCCATTCATTCCAATGGGATTTCTGATGTCAGGCGATTTGAGGCGAATTGGGGCGACACATGCCGGATCGCAAATCGCCTAGGCATGAACCGGCCCTTAGAGTTCACTTGAACTAAAGGGCCAAGCCCAACCCCACACCATAATCCCCCCTCCATCAAATGATTTGGACCAGTGCACAAAGCAAGGTCCATAAAGACATGGATGAGCGAGTTTGGGGTGGAGGAACTTGACTGACGTCAACCCTGATAGAACACCTTTAGGATGAATTAGAGTGGAGACTGAGCCAGGCCTTCTCCTCCACCATCAGTGCCTGACCTCACAAATGCATTTCTGGAAGAATGGTGAAACATTCCCATAGACACTCCTAAACCTTGTGGACAGCCTTCCCAGAAGAGTTGAAGCTGTTATAGCTGCAGAGGGTGGGCCAACTCATTATTGAACCCTACGGACCAAGAATGGGATGTCATTAGTTCATGCGCATGTAAAAGCAGGTGTCCCAATACTTTTGACAAAATAGTGTATGTATTAGGCAGTCGCAAAGGGGAAGAGATAAAGAAATGAAGGCAAAATAGAAGCAAACCCACATTTTGGGCTTTTTTGGGGGTCTTTTTTTCCTTTATATAGCAAAAAATTAAAAGCCAAGTGGTTATTAAATGCCACTAAAAGAAAGCTTTACCTGTCTCGAAAAAATGGTACAAAGTTAATTTGGGCACAGTGTTGCATGAGTAATTGTCAGTCAAACTAACACATCACTGAAAAATGGTGCAGACAGGAAGGGGCCACTCAAGTGGTCACTAAACAGTCAACTTGCCCGACTATCTGGTTACGTCCTGCCACCTAAGCTTAGCCCCATTCACATAGCATTTCCCTGCCCAGGGAGACCTCTTACTGGCTACTGAAGCGCTTTCACTTCTTCTAAAATAAAACTAGTATCAGAGGGGAGCACAAAAGCAGATCTTTTGGCCAACAAAGGCGGTAGCGGGCACCTGATTTTGCCAAAAGCCACACCCATTTCTCAAGCTTTGAAACAGTTAAAGTGGTAGTAAACCCTCCTATCATTTTCAGCCAAGGAAGCTGCCATCTCTGCCTCTGTTTAATCTACAACTGCCATGATGCTGCACATGTGATCAGCTAGGACACCAGCCATTGGATGGTTTGACAGTTCAGTTTAGAGCACAACCAATCGGAGTGTTACATTTCCGGCACGTGCCGGAAATGTAACTGTTTTTTAACCTGTTAAATGGATGGGTTTACTACCGCTTTAATGAGCAATCTCTGCGATGCCTTATGAGTTGCACTAATAGACTCGTTCCATTAGTCAGAAAAGACAAATACTCTCTGGTGCAGTATTGCATTTTGATGGCCTAAATAATTGTATTAGTAAAGGAAACCGTTTGAAAAGAACGTTGATAAGATGAGAGCTGTGAAAGCCAACATGCATTACCGCTGAACAGGACTGCTTGCTGCACCGCACTACAATGACTTAACAGTGTCACCTAGTGGCCAGCGGGGGAACTTCCCACAGAAAAAGCAGCTGCAAATTACAAGCAAGTTTTTTTTTTTTTTTTGGGGCCATATTTTATTACTACATAATAAATATTGTTTGTTTTGCCTTCAGCTGCTCATAATTCAAATGAAGCAATATGTATGCAAAAATGGAGTTCTAAAAGTGAAAATAAAATGTGTTATGAAAAGAACATTCTGTTGGGTCTGTTTTTTTTAACTAAAACATAAATCACTTCGAGTGGTCAGCTTATCGGTGATTCATGGAGGCGCCAAACCGAAATCTCACCATGTGTGCAATGCATCTGAAAAGTCGTTGGCCTCTACTTGAAAGAGACAACCAGTGAAGAAACTTGAGCCTTTAATAAAGGCGGCCACACATGCTGTATATTGATCAGTGTTGCCAACCGTCAGTAAATTTACTGATAGTTTGTAAAAATCGCTATAAATATCAGGGTCTGATAATTTGTCATGCTGTGCTGACTTTTTAAGTGTAAACCGGGGCAAACTACTTGATATTGGTATTGTCAGTGTTTCCATGTTGTGTTTAAATATCAATTGTCTTCGTTTTTTAATAGGAGTTATGTTATCTTTTAGGTTGTCAGTAAAAAATTGTGCTCCGCCAGTAAATTTTCCATGTTTTGCCAGTAAAAAACGCTGCGGGAGGTTGGCAAAACTGATATTGATATGATCGTTCGATGCAACTAAAGTGATCGAATTTAATAAGAATCATAACCCCCAACTTAATCCATATGATTGATTTTGGATTTAACAAGTTGATTGGCATGGGTGGAATTTTTTTGATCATTTCTGAATGAAAATCTGTGTCTGACAACCAATCAGAATACAGACCAATTAAATGAGAGCTTTTAGGGCCACGTTCACACACCTGTAATACAGCGTACACCCATGTATGCCCTCAATTTTACATCCATACGGGTGCATGGTCCTAAACGCACAGTGCCTGCGTTCGGGGCTCTGCACTCGCTAAAGCCGGCTACAGCTGATGTCACTCAGCAGGTTCAGGCTTTCAAAAGATCCCAACTTTAACCACGTCAATACCGAGCTCTTTCACCCCCTTCCTGCCCAGGCCAATTTTCAGTTTATAGCGCTGTCACACTTTAACTAATTCACCCCCGGAAGATTTACCCCTCTTCCTGACCAGGCCATTTTTTTGCAATACAGCACTGCGTTATTTTAACTGACAATTGCATGGTCTTGCGACGATGTACCCAAATAAAATATTCCCTTTTTTAACCCAAAAATAGAGCTTTCTTTTGGTGGTGTTTATTTTTTGCGATATAAACAAGAGAAGACCGACAATTTTGAAAAAAAAAAAACATTTTTTTTACTTTCTGCTATAAAACATATCCAAAAAAAATCGAAATTTCTTCATCAATTTAGGCCACTGGTAATGGCGACAGTCAGCAACTTATAACGGGACTACGACATCGCGGCAGACAAATCGGACACCAAGTGACACTTTTGATATATTTTTGGGAATCAGTGACACTAATACAGTGATCAGTGCTAAAAAAAATATGCACTGTCTCTGTACTAATAACACTGGCAGAAAAGGGGTTAACATCAGGGGCGATCATAGGGTTAAGTGTGTTCCTAGGGAGTGCTTGCTAACTGTGTGGGAGGTGCATTTACTGTGGGAAGGCAGAGATCCGTGTTCCTGCTTAGCTCAAAGAATGGCAATCTGCCTTGTTTACATGGGCAGACCACCGTTCTGCTAATCTCCAGAACAATCGGCGGGTCCCAGCGGACATCAGGTCTGTCGGACCTGCTGATTGGCTCCCACCGTGTCCAATCAGAGCAAGAGTGGGTTGCCAGCAGCGCGTGCCCCCAGACTCGAAAGTGTCAGATCACGTACTAAGTACGTGAACTGGCACAGAGCACTGTACCCATATGAAATCTTTATCATTTTTTTTCACACAAATAGAGCTTTCTTTTAGTGGTATTTAATGACCACTGGGTTTTTTATTTTTTGCTAAACAAATGAAAAAAGGACCAAAAACTTTTTCAAATAAGTAACTTTTCTTCTTCACTGATGGGGCTGCACTGATGGACACTGATGGGGCTGCACTGATGGATACTAATATGCTGCACTGATGGACACTAATATGCTACACTGATGGGGCTGCTCTGATGGACACTGATGGGGCTGCACTGATGGACACTGATGGGGCTGCACTGATTGGACACTAATATTCTGCACTGATGGACACGAATATGCTGCACTGATGGACACTGATGGGGCTGCACTGATGGACACTATTATGCTGCACTGATGGACACCATTATGCTGCACTTATGGACACTGATGGGGCTGCACTGATGGACACTGATGGGGCTGCACTGATTGGACACTAATATGCTGCACTGATGGACACTGATGGGGCTGCACTGATGGACACTGATGGGGCTGCACTGATGGACACTGATGGGGCTGCACTGATGGCCACTGATGGGGCTGCACTGATGGCCACTGATGGGGCTGCACTGATGGATACTGATGGGGCTGCACTGACGGACACTGATGGGGCTGCGCTGATGAGCAATGCTCCGGGCGGGAAGGGGTAAAGGTCGGGATCCACCAAGATGCCTGGACCAGCAGATGGCTCAGTCTCTAAGCGAGCCGCTGATAGCCTGAGCCAGACGCTCCCGCCCCCTTCACAGCCCAGTGCTGCAGTGAGTGCCGGAGGGGCAGAGCAGAGAGCGGTGAATGACAGTCACTGCTCTCCGCTCACTGAAGACCAAGAACAGATGCAGCATCAGACCAATACGGCATCCACCTGAGTATTTTTTTTTTATTTTAACATATAAAGCCATTCCAAAAGTCAGGGGAGGGGACCTGATTTTTCAATGCTGCAGTTCATTAAGACAAGTCTGCTTCCCCTCCCTAGCCTGTGACTGGAAATTGAAAAGACTGATGAGCTCATCTCTTTGTCACTTTGTTCTCTCCTTCTGTCAGCATGCTCCTTGCACAGCAGCACAACTGATTTGTTCCTTCTGCTGCTTCTCCCTCCCTCAAGTCAAGTTCAGGTAGTACAATGATCTAAAAGTGCTTAACTGTGTTCCCTGTATGCATCTAAAAGGTGGCCATCGATATGTATTGATTTGTGCTCAATCAAAACAAGCAATTTGGCATATAAAAGTATGGCACACACACGGTATCAACTGAAAGCTACAGCTTTCATTAAAACAGTTCCTGGTGATCCAGTAATGAAAGGTCCTTGTTCAGGCACTTCCCGTTAGAGGGCAGCAATGTTCTGTCGTCTTCATAGAAACATAGAAAAATGACGGCAGAAAAAGACTGAGTAGTCCATTGAGTCTGCCCCTTTTTATTTTTTTATTTTTTATATTTTTTTGCTTCACATTAACCTTGTTGTCTGACTATAGATTTATGTTTATCCCAAGCATGTTTGAAGCCATTTACTGTTGACTGTCTCACAACCTCTGTTGGTAGTTTATTCCAATCATCAGTTGTCATTTACCGAAGTTTGTACGAACCCTATTTGTATTTAGATATCAGTCTGTTGTTCCAATTACACTTCGTTTTTTTATATTTTTTATTTTTTTATTTTTCCCCGTCTGAGTTACCTGATGAGTCAGAAAAAGACGGCAGTAAAAAGATACAAAGATACTTCTGCTGTCTTGTAACGACGGGAGATTGCCCTTCACGGACTTGTTCCTGGAAAGTAATGACCTAGTGGTCCTTGACAAAATTACTTTCGACATCGAAAGTCAACTATGGCACACACACGGTATGAAAATATACGGTTTAACGAACAAAACTAACTCGTG
>BLSH010140033.1:53836-64809 GCA_018402905.1 Glandirana rugosa | reverse complement strand
CCACCCAAGGGTTAAGTCCCAGCTTGTACAACTTTTGTATCAGATCATTATGTGGAACTGTATCAAATGCCTTGCTGAAATCAAGATACGCCATGTCCACAGCACCACCCTGGTCCAAAACACTGGTAATATAGTCAAAGAATTCAATCAGATTTGTCTGGCACGATCTGCCCTCAGTAAAGCCATGTTGCTTTGGGTCCAGCAAGCTGTGTATTTTTAGGTGATCAATGATCCTTCTTTTGAGAAGTGATTCCATTACCTTGACTACAATTGATGTTAAACTCACTGGCCTGTAATTGCCAGCTTCTACCTTGCTGCCCTTCTTGTGGATAGGTACAATATTAGCTATCCGCCAGTCATGGGGAACTTCTCCTGTTAGAAGAGATTTATTTAAAAGATTTGTTAATGGTCCAACAACTATATCGCAAAGTTCTCTTAGAACTCAGGGCCCATTGCTTTATTAAGCTTTAACCGAGCCAGTTCCTCAGCTACCTCTGTCTCCGGAAATCCTCGAAATGAACCATCATTACTAGAACCAATATGATTCCCTAACTTGTTATCATTAGTGCAGTCTGTTTCTGAGAAGACTGAACAAAAGTAATTGTTTAAATGGTTTGCTACATCCTGGTCTCCCTCAACATATATGTTGTGCCCAGTTTTCATTTTAGTGATCCCATTATATTTTTTCCTTCTATCACTAATGTACCTAAAAAAGGTTTTATCTCCTTCCTTAATAGAGTTACCAATTTCCTCTGTCTTCTAACTGTACTCCTGCGTTGTCACAGCATCAGGACCTAGGTCCCAGATGTAGGACTGTTCCTGCAAACCAAGGACAGTTGACATCTATGCCTTTATTGTAGCTACTGATCTCCTGCGGTCTCTTTCAGCAATTTCCTGTCCACCAGCACCCCCCCCCCCCCCAAGAATCAGCTACACATCACTGCTCTGGACCGGCTACCGGACAACATTGGGCAGAGTCAGCAAAACATGGTAGTCTCCATCAGGGATGCATTTGGCAGGGTGACAATGCAGGAACATGGTTGGGAGACAGAGCATTGTCACCCCATAACAGGAAGTTCCTAAACTAAGATCTTCATGACAGGATCACAAGGTATTATTTTAATAAAACCTGCAGATTAAGGAATACTATAAGCAACTTTTAGAATGATATTCATTTTTAATGTTTGGCGCAAACGCCCTCATTCATCCATCCATGTCTCCATGTTTTGTTGTGAAATCACTTTGAAGAACAGTCGCCAGGAAATTTCTAGCTGTGGCCATCTTGAGTAAGGGCAGATGATTCATGTAGCATTTACTTCCTGGAATCCATCTACACTTAGCTCAGTCATGCAAACAGGAGGGTGTGCTTAGCTAAGAAAGCCCCTCCTCCAGATTTAGAAGGGGATGTATGACATTGGGCCTAGACCAGAAACCAGGAAGCAACTGAAGAAATATGAAAAAAAACCTTTAAAAGAAGTATATGTAAATGTATACGTAGCACACCCCCGAAAGAGCCGCTGGTGAACTTGGCGTTATTCCCCCAGTTAGGAAACACACGGCCAGGCGCATAGCATTGTCTCCATTTTTTCACTGGCTCAAAGAAACAGTCTAGTGGGGTCTGTTCTCAAGTTTTATTGGAACTAAATCTTGGATGGGGTGAGGGGGGCATGGGATACCCCAGAACTGAACGCTATGAGGACTCTTCTCTAGCTTGCTCTGCTACACAAAAATGTCCCACAGAATCTATTGCTGGCAGGAAACTAGGACTTTTCCCCAATGGACCAGAATAGAGACGCACACCGTCACTAACTTCCAGGACCGAGGTCAATTACAGCCACAGGATCATCGGTTGCCTCCTTCTGATATCCACCAGGCTCTCTCCAGTAAAGGAGATAAAAACGCACATCATAGGACAGCTGGACACTTCTCCTCCAACTTTCTCCTTGTACTCTCTCCAGTGAGATTCTCCAGGCCAAAATGAACTTCAGGACTGAGCTTTTGCGAATAGGCCCCCCAGCTGAAGCCTTAGCTGGGACCTTGATGTCTTCCAGGTGATACCTTCAGAAACCCTGTCCCAGGGAAGACCCCCTGCCCAGGGGTCTCCTTTAGCAGGACTGGACCCAGGAACTTTGCTCTTTCTGCCTCAGGCCCCAGTCTATTTATGGGCTCGTCTACCACCTTCTGGGTGCTCCCCCCCAGGAATTGGCTAGAGAGCCATAAATATTCAGGCTGCGTACTCTGTTCTGACTTCCACTAAAATTCTAGAATCCTTTAGAATACAGGAGGAAGTAATCAGAGCACCAGCCTGTGAGACACTGAGCAGACCTAAACAATCAACCCTTGCCCACTGATTACAGAGGAGCTAAACTAAATTTACCTAGCAGCCTACCCTACACTAGGTGGGGGGATACACAAATATAATGTACATTCCTACTGTATCTATTTACAAATGCTAGCAGCATAAGGATTAAAAATAATTCATGTTGATTGAAAGAGTTTAAAGTAACATTAAAGTTTATTTTCCTTTAAAATTATAAGCACGTTATACTTACCTGAAATGTGCAATGGTTTTGCACGGAGCAGCCCCGATCCTCTTCTTCTGGGGTCCTCCGACGGCGACCTGGCTCCTCCTCTTCGGCAAGATACCTCCTATGGGGGCACTTATGCAGGCTCGCTCCCGAGCTGTTTTGTCTGCATCCATTGACAGACAGGGCGGCTCAGCCCCGCCCCCGACTCCCTCATCACAGAATCTGATTGAAAGCAGCGGGAGCCAATGGCGCAGTGAGGCAGAGAGTCGCTGCTCTTATGCACATCGCTGAATCGGGATCAGGCTCAGGGGGGGTGAGGAGGTACACATGCATCACAGAAGGTTTTTTACCTGAATGCATTAAGGTAAAAAAAAAAAAAAACAAGGCTTTACAACCACTTGAATACATTAAATCTCATAGGACGATATACTTTAATTTCAGTTTAGTAATAGTTGTGTTCTGGATTCCTTTTTTGTTTTTAATATCCCCTCTATGTAAAAACTGTAGTTTGCACGCTCTGAGCTATGACAGGTCCTTGCACGCTTTATGAACTGAGGCTTCCAGTGTGGGTCGGATCATATTTAAATAAGACATCCTCGTCCTCATCCAGGTAATAAAGAGTGGCAAGGAGTTATTGGAAGCAGTTGGCCCCTGTCAATACCAGCAATAGTGATATATGGGCAGCAATTTCCGCCTCTCCTCCTGGTCAGGAGATCGGTAATAATTTCCAGAGTTATTACATGTGCAGCCGCCTGATGAGATATTTATTACTGGCAGGTTGAGTTAAGTAGATGGGCCTTGGCATGGGATCTCGGGGAGATAAATGATCGACGCACTCATAGCAGGGGCATTAATCACAGGATATTTACAGTTGTTCTCTAGCTGGAGAGGGCAGCTGTCAATCACCAGGAGGAGGGGTGCCGGTGCTAGGCTTTCCTTTTACCACTGAGATTTATGAGCGCATGGGCTTGTATTCAGAGCGGCCGCGTCAATCACTGCGATAACATTTTTCCAGTGCTTACCCAGGTACCAGACAGGGCTATGAATATGAAATCCCTACTATGCAAGGTTAAAGACTCCCAAAACTGATATTCTAGATATAGGTGGAGTCGCCTTACAGCTTCTTCATCTTTTAGCATAGAATTATTGCGGCACACATTGCCGATCAGTCATCCTTATTGCCGCGTCACCACTGAGAAGGTCGCCGAGCCATGCCAGGCATAGAGGCAATGACATATCAGGACACGTGATATAAGGACAAGGGGAGTTTATTCCAGGTATATGTAATACCAGTAAGGTTCCACTCACATTTGTTAAAGTTCAACTCCTTAGATTGTAAGCTCTAATGAGCAGGGCCCTCTGATTCCTCTTGTACCAAATTGTGATGTAACTGTACTGTCTGCCTTCATTTTTGTAAAGCGCTGCGCAAACTGCTGGTGCTATATAAATCCTGTATAATAATAATAATAATAATAACTCCAAGCCAATATAAAAGACACAGATTACCCCCTTAATGACCAGGCCATTTTTTGCGATACGGCACTGCGTCGGTTTAACTGACAATTGCGCGGTCCTGCGACATTGTACCCAAACAAAACTGAAGCCCTTTTTTTCCCCCCAAATAGACCTTTCTTTTGGTGGTATTTGATCACCTCTGCGTTTTTTGATTTTTTGCACTATAAACAAAAAAATAGACTGCCAATTTTGAAAAGAAAAACAATATTTTTTACGTTTTGCTATTATAAATATCCCAAAAAAATATTTAAAAAAACAAAAATTTCTTCCTCAGTTTAGGCCGACATGTATTCTTCTACATATTTTTGGTAAAAAATAAATAAATAAAAATCGCAATAAGAATTTATTGATTGGTTTGCGCAAAAGTTATCCCGTCTAGAAAATAGGGGATAGATTTATGGCGTTTTTATTTATTTATTTATTTTTTACTAGTAATGGCAGCGATCTGCGTTTTTTTAACTGCGACACTGTGGCAGACAGATTAAACACTTCTGACAGTTTTTTTGGAACCAAGTGGCATGTATACAGCAATCAATGCTATAAAAATGCACTGATTACTGTATAAATGGCACTGGCAGGAAAGGGGTTAACACCAGGGGGCAATCAAGGGGTTAAATGTGTTCCCTGGGAAGGGTTTCTAACTGTATGGGGGATGGGCTGACTGGGGGAGGAGAGAGATGGTTGTTCCTGAACACTGGGAACAGACAATTACATTCAGCTCCCCTGTCAGAACGGCGATCCGCCATGTTTACATTGCCAGATTCCCCTTCTGTCTCTGTGTGGAGCGATCGCGGGTGGCCGCGCCTGATATATCTATTACACAAAGTGATGAACAATGACAGCGATTTGCGTAATATAGCCAACCTGCTGCAGTACAACTGCGGCGACTGGTCTTTAAGCGGTTAATACACCACAGAATTCATATTTTTAAATACTGTTTAAGAATCTAGAATCTTTTGCAGCCCCTGTACAGCAGAGCTCAGGCTGTGAGGCTGCATTCACACTTGAGCGTAGCATCTTTGAGCGTTTTTCCAGCGTTTCTTTGCATGTTTTTATACAGCATTTTTGAGCTTTGGCATTTTTTTTATTAGCCAATAGACCAATAGAGAACACTGTCATCTGTTGCATCATTTGTTGCTAGGCATTTCGGCTTTTTTTAGCTTTTCCGTCAGCTTTTATTTCTTTTTTTTTTTTAATTATTCATTTATTTATTTATTAGGGTATTTTGTTAGGGTAAGGGGTTAGAGTTAAGGTTAGGTTAAGGTTAGGGTTTGGGTTAATATCTTATTGATTGTCTTATTATTTATTTATTTTTTATTTGTTAGGGTGTTAATACTACTACCACTAATAATAACAACAATAATAATAATAATAGATGAATTAATAGATGTAAAATAAATACACAAATAAAAATAGTCATAAATTAATACAATAAATTAACACCTAACGTTAACCCCTAACCTTTTAATCAAATAGAGAACTAAATAAATAAATAATAATCTTAATAAAAATAATAATACAATAATCATAATAAATAACCATCCCAAGAGCTACTGCTGGACACAGCAGAGGCCGCGTGTTCAGGCCCTGGTCCTGACATGGGCTCTTCCAGCCCTGTGGTAACAGTTTGCAGAAGACCTTATACACAAAGCCATCTCCATAAAGACATGGTGTGATGAGTTTGATGTGGAGTAACTCAAGTGTTCTGCAGAGAGCCCTGACCCTCGACCCTACTGGTCACCTTTGGGATGAATAGGAATGTTGACTGCAAGCCAGGTCTTCTCATCCAACATCAGCACCTGACCTCATAAATGTTCTTTTGTCAGAATAACCCCAAGTTTCCAATTTCCACAGACCCTATCCAAAATCTTGTGGAAAGCCTGTCCAGAAGAGTGGGGACTATTATAGTTGCAAAAGGACCAGTGGCAGCACGCTTTTTTTGTTGGGGGGGCAGCAAACAACCACCCGCACCCCCGGCGGCATGTCAAAGACCCCCAACGCACCACTGCCACCCCCCCCCCCACACACACACACACGCGCTGTTTGCTGTCTGCCGGTCGGTCCACTTGCCCCATATAGGCGGTGGGCAATGGCAGACATCAGGCTGCAGCAGGCATCAGGGCATGAGGTAGCGCCTCCTGTTTCTTCTCCTCCTCCCTCCTTCTTGGCGGGCATCAGGCTGCGGTGGGCACCGGGGTATTGTGTAGCAGGGTAGCGGCTCCCGTGTAGTCTCCTCCTCCTCCGATGTGCGTCTCCTCCCCTCCTACTAGGCATCCAATAGGATCACCTGTCCTTTCAGACAATTGGGTGACGGGTATCAGACCCGCTTCCCAAATGGCCGGGAGGAGGATCAATGTTGCAATAGCGAATATTCATTTGCTGTTGCAACACACCTGGGTGGGCTCCGGACACATTGCTCTGCGCCCAGAGCTCACCCTATTTTGAAGTCTATTAGAGCCTCTAGGTCTAATCAGTGCTTCAAAAAACATCCCCGCCATAGGAATTCATGCATCCAGTATCCTGAAAGGGGCCGGGCGCATGGATATAGGGAAGGCAGCGGCATGGATAAATGGGCCGGCGCTGATGCGCCCACAATGGACGGGCCACCCCTGAAAAGGGTCCCATATATTTTGGAATGGGAAGGACGAAAAGATCATGAAGGTGTGATGGTCAGGAACCACCAAACTTTGGACCATCATGTAACTGGTTACTGTGGGATACAAGGCATTGTTAACCAGAACAGATTGCTGAAAAATAACCCTTTAGGCTCGTTCACACTTGCTTTGGTCCCTGAGGTGCGATCTGCGTTCAGATGACTCTTCAGAGAGCATTTGACAGGAGGTGAGGAAGCATTGTACCGCTTCTTCATTGCCTGCTTTAACCCCTTAAACTCTGCACTAGTGTGTTGTAACTGCATGCATGACCCACGGTTGTGGTTCGCTTGCAGAGTGGCTCCATTCATTTCAATGGGTTGCACTATGTGGGCGTAGCACCAGGGGGTACAATTCCTGCCGCAGTGGCAAAACATTGGGTTCATGGCATGTGTACACCTCCGCCCAATGCCTCTGCAGCTAAAGGGGGAGCGGATGGGAGGTCAGTAAAAATACAGCTCAACTACAGGTTTTTACTGCCACCCAACCACTACTGTAAATGAGCTCTTTGTGCAAAAAAATGCAGGGGTCCGCAAAACACTTTCAAGCTAGCTAGCCAAAAAAAAAATGTAAAAATGTTTTAAAGCGGAGTTCTAGCCTCTTAAGATTTAGGAGCTACAAAAAGTGTAGCTACTGACTTTTAATAAACAGCCACTTACCTGTCCCACACTCCAGCAGTGTCCTCCTTTGCCAGCACTGGCATCTTTACTATGGGCACCCAGCTGTGACGGCTTGCAGCTTCACAGCCGGGTACCCACTGAGCATGCACAAGCTGTGCTCTATGACTGGTCCCAAAGTCTTCTGACATCTGGCATATGTCCCAGTAGACTTCAAGAGGGAGGAGGGGAGAAGAGCTTCCGCTTTCAATCGCCTAAGGCAATCAGAGCGGAAGTGGGAGCAAGTTCCTGTCAAGATCGGGTACCAGTTCCCCCCTTGTCCCCAAAAGCTCCATTAAACAAACAGGAGCCAGGAAGGAGACCTTAAAGCTGAAAATCCCCTTTTGGGTGGAGCTCCACTTTAACTACTCAAGCTAAAAACAAAATCTTTTGTTGCATGCATTTGCACATATTGAAGCCATCCATCCATACCAAGGTACCTCTGATCAGTGTGATCCCTAACGCAAAACTGTCCCCAACAATGGGGCGAGATCACCTGGAGGTAGCCCCGTCCTAATGCATGCAAACACAGGGGTTTACAGGAGTTTAGAGGCGGGAAAAAAAAATCACTTGCGCATTCTGCACAGCAGCATTTGGGCTGTACACATGTGAATACATTCTAATGGACACAATAAATTAATTATTTGCCCAAAAGAAAGCATTAACGCCAAACACACAAAAAACACAACGGTGCAAGCAAAAACGCGGCTTTTACCACGTTTTTCTGATGCTTTTCTCCTGTAAGGAATCTAAAAGAATAAATTTGCATGTGGCCAAAAAGGTACAGCAACACACCCTAAGTCCAGACATCCCCTTCACAGGGCTCTTGAAGACTTCCAGTGAATGTCTGCACCAAATACAAATATGCAACAACCCCAGATAGCAAGTAATTGTGCTGTAAGTTTGAAAATTACCTGCTAAGCTATTGTTAGACTTGCCAGGCTTCACAAGTTTGTTGCACAAAAGTTTGCAATGCATGGCTCCAGATCAAATTTCTTTGCAAACATTCTACAAGTTCTGGTTCAGTTATGTTGTGCAATCGCCCTCCCACCACAGGGGTCACTGTGGCTGAATTTTCATGCTGTAGAATTGCAGAGCTCTTGCCGTAGACTCACCACTGCAACTTTGCTCTTGCTAGAGACTTGCCACCAAATGTGCTACAAATTGGAAAAGTGTAAACTAGAACTTGTACTAGACTAACTAGAACAAATTGGAAAAGTGTCAACTAGAACTTGTTCATCCATTGCTCTGCAGTGAAAATGTTCAGCAAGATAACAGACTTACAATCAGTAGCAACCGGTCCATAAGGGGCGCAGGGGTACTGTCCCCCTTGATTGCATGCAGGGTTTGCATACGGGGCGGGGCGCTGGACTCAAAGCGTTCTATGAATTTTTTTTTTTTTCCAAGCACCTGATTAGAGCCCGAGGCTCTAATTGGCTTAAAAAAGGCTCAGGGCACAGAACCCACCCACTAGTGACACTAGAGAATCAATATTCGCTATTGTTTTCCAGTTTCTCCTCCTGGCCAATCAGGACAGGAGGTGGATTTAAAGACCGGGCTGGCTGGGAAGAGAAGCCGCAGTGGTGGAGGGGTGAATGCGGACCTGGGGGGGGGGGTTTGTTTACCCCTCCAAAAAAAAGTTTAACATCAGCCGCCACTGCTTACAATTCAACTCTACCACAAATCTGTGGCAAGTTATGCATGCTATCTGATAATGGCAGCTGCTGTGATCAGTTTAAAACTGGCAAAAAAGGTGCACATGAGCAGGGAAACGTACAAGAGATTACAAAGGGGGTCCCCAGCACACTTTATTTATTTCTATATATGCCCCATAGTTAGAGATTTAGATTTTAGATTTAGATCTTTAGATTAGAGATGACTCTTTGGTGTGGCTTCAACATGTATTTGCAAATCTATGCAACAAAAAATTATATTTTTAACCAGAGTAGTTTTAAACTGGGAATGTAATAAACAAAATATGACCGCGCTATAACAAAAATAACTTAAAAAGCAAAATATGAAACAGCAGCAAACATAAAGTGAGAATTAGTTACTTAGTGAAACATAATAAAAAAAATGTTGCATTTGTAAATACAAATATTTTATTTTATTTTATATTATATTATATGTATTTACAAGCGCAACATTTTTTTATTACAGTTTTAAACTGGTCAAGTGAAGGTGTGCTGGGCAACTCTCCGTTATGTAATATTGCGCAGTTCACATGCACCTTTACTTTTTGCTAGTTTCATACTGATCCAAGTAGCTGCCACCGTTGCTTTTTTTGTGTAAACAAGATTTTTTATTTTCAGTTCAGAAAAAGAAAAGAAGATTACATCAGCTACTCACTAGGTACAAACACCAATTGCCACTTGGGGGAGCTCTGCTCACACATATAGGAATTCAGGCAAAAAAAATGAACGCATCTAAGGTCGGTCATGAACAAATGTATGAAAATTCTCAATGCATTTGATAAACCTGACAAATGTCATTTGAAAGTACTTCAAAATGTTGTTTGCTTTTAACTTTTAATTTTGAAATGAATGAACCTTTTAGAAGGAAAACCCCATACACTACAAGAAATGTGTTGTTCAACAAAAATTTTCACCCTGCTCCTTTAAATTTTCTTGAAAATCAGTGTCGATCTGACCCCACTAATCATTAGAAAATCAAATGAATGTTTTTGAAAGAAACCATTCTAATGAAGCGCTACTACTGGTGTATGCACAGTAGCGAAACTGAAGTTCTCTGTAAGAAACAACGAGCAGGCAGGCTTTTACTGAAGAAGAGACATGCATTGTATCCTCTGCAATAAAATGCTCCTACCTGCCTGCTCGCTGTAAACTGAGCTATGTATGCACTGCTCAACTTACAGTGCTGGGACAACTAGCTCCTGGGCATGCGCAAGAGTGGTGTCGTCCCCTGCCAAACCATTGAACAGGTCAGAAGACCGGCACTCAGAAGAAGATGCCAGCGCCATTGAGGAACCCCTGGACAAGTGAGTAATCACCCCTGTAGTTCCATTTTAAGATGCAGGCCAGCATCTTATCTATGTTTGCATTTTGTTTTTACTAGTAGAATCTGATTAAAAAATGAAGGAGTCACATCAATAGCTGGCTAAATTTGGTCATACAGCTTCCAATCTGAATGTACAGGGTGGGCCATTTATATGGTGTATTAATAAAATGGGAATGGTTGGTGATATTAACTTCCTGTTTGTGGCACATTAGTATATGTGAGGGGGGAAACTTTTCAAGATGGGTGGTGACTATGGCGGCCATTTTGAAGTTTTACCAAACCGTCCCCTGCTGTGGTGAGAACGCGTACGGGTCCTCGATCAACAGGGTCGTGACATTCAACTCGTCACGTATGTATCGAGTCAAATGTCGCTCGTCCGTCCATCCTCGTAAAATAACGTCTCCTATGTTACGTACAGAGAAGAAGTCATTTTCGGACGGACGAGCAACAAAGAATGTCTCTTGAAGTCAAAGCGATGACACGTATGTGGTCATCATCGCGAAGTAATCTTACCAAAGAAAGTTTTTGTAAGTAAACTAAAAGATTACTAATCACCCCAGTCTAGCTGGGACGAGGAAATTTAAAAGAACTTTTAGTCACAGCTA
>BLSH010140033.1:41461-53548 GCA_018402905.1 Glandirana rugosa | reverse complement strand
CTCGCCGCATGCCACTGGAGAGTGGCATCAGTCGAACATCCCTTCGGCGGATATTAGCTACTCACAAATGGCACCCTTACAAACTCCAGCTACTGCAGCATCTCAACGAGGATGACCCAGATCGGCGCACTGAATTTGCAGAATGGGCAAAACAAAAATTGGAACAGGACCCTCAGTTTACGCAGAAGATTTTGTTCAGTGATGAGGCAAACTTTTATGTGAATGGTGAAGTTAACAAACAAAACCACCGCTATTGGTCTGACACTAACCCACATTGGATAGATCCCTCCAAGACTGTTGGAACCAAAAAATTGATGGTAGGGTGTGGTATATGGGGTACAAAGATAGTGGGGCCATTCTTCATCAATGGAAACCCCAAGGCCACTGGATATGCGAAATTGCTACATGATGATGTGTTTCCCTCTTTATGCACTGAAGCTGGCACGTTCCCTGAGTTTTTCCAGCAAGATGGTGCACCACCACATTACGGGGGTCAGGTCCGAGCATTCCTAGATGAACAGTTTCCTGGAAAGTGGATTGGTCATCGTGGGCCAGTTGAATGGCCCCCAAGGTTTCCCGATCTGACCCCCTTAGACTTTTATCTTTGGGGTCATCTGAAGGCAATTGTCTATGCTGTGAAGATACGGGATGTGCAGCACCTGAAACTACGGATACTGGAAGCCTGTGCTAGCATTTCTCCTGCGGTGTTGCGATCAGTGTGTGAAGAGCGGGAGAAGAGGGTTGCATTGAGAATCCAACAGAATGGGCAGCACATTGAACACATTTTATAAGTGGTCAGAAACGTGTAAATAACTCATGAAAGGATACAGTTATGTTAAAACCAAGCACATCATTGTTTTTCTTGTGAAATTCCCAATAAGTTTGATGTGTCACATGACCCTCTTCCTATTGAAAAAACAAAAGTTGGATTCAAAATGGCCGACTTCAAAATGGCCACCATGGTCACCACCCATCTTGAAAAGTTTCCCCCCTCACATATACTAATGTGCCACAAACAGGAAGTTAATATCACCAACAATTCCCATTTTATTAAGGTGTATCCATATAAATTGCCCACCCTGTACAATCTCTTTCATAATTACCAAAGCATTTTAACGTAAGGGCCAACCGACAGTAGACAAATAACCCAACAGTCTGGCACTTTTACTGTACAATCGTTGGTAGACCTATAGTAGATTGTACAGTAAAGTGTACATAGTACACTATGGGGTCTGATTCGAAAGTATGAAATAAAATATAAATAAAAATTAAGTACAAACTTCCATACACTCAGCACTCTAAAGCACCAGAGGAACTAATTAAGCTGATTACAATAAGGTCCCCTTTGCTGGACAAAAGCATGGTGCTCTAGGTCAGTGGTTCTCAACCCTGTCCTCAAATACCCCCAAAAGGTTTTCCTTTATCTTGCATGGGTGCTTTAAATCAGAGTCAATGGCTTGGTATTTTGGACAGCTATTTTATCTGAGAGAAGTTCCCAAAGCATGGCTTGTTGGGGGTACATGAAGACAGGGTTGAGAACCACTGCTCTAGGTCATTTCATTACATTCGTGGTGAGATGTCTCTTCCACAATCAACTCTCGTTAGTTAGATAAGCTGACTGCACAGCAGCCATTTTCTCTTTATTTATTTTTTTCAGCTGCCTGTTAAGCAGTTGTAGTGGAGCTACCCTTTCACCTATGCAATAGGTAGGTGGAAAAATAAGAGACCTTCACTTACCTGCGGTTGATCCATGCTGAAGAGGTAACTTGCCATCAGCTGCAAGGCTTCGGGGCTGTTTGGACTATACTCAAGAGCTTTTTCAATGGCTTCTTTGCATTTATCACCCGCTCCTTCTTCCATGCTGTCCACAGAGAGAAAACATAACAAGCTTTAGTTTATCAGAGAGTTCTGTTGATGGGTCAGTCCCCACCAAACCAATTCTGATGGACTGAGTTACTTACTGACCCAACATAAGGTACTGCATAAATGAGATATACTAAGTATATCGATCAGCCATAACCTTAAAACCACCCACCTAATATTGATTAGGTTCTCACTTTGCTGTCAAAACAGCCCTGGCCTGTTGAGGCATGGTACCCGTGGACCTCTGAAGGGACGATGTGGTATCTGTCAGTAGCAAATCCCTTAAGTCCTGTATGTTGAGAGGTGGGGCCTCCATGGATCATATGTTTTTTTTTCAGCACATCCCACTAAGCTACTTTGGAAAGAGATCTTGAGAATTTGGAGGCCATGTAAATACTTCAAACTTGTTGCTGTCAAACAATTCTTGAACCATTTTTGCAGTGTGGCAGGGTGCATTATCCTGCTGAAGGAGGCCACTGCCATCAGGGAATACTGTTACCATGACTTGCTCACCAACAATGTTTAGATAGGTGGTATGTGTCAACTTTCACATGAATGGCAGGACCCAAGGTTTACTAGAAGAACGTTGCCCAAAGCATCACACTGCCTTCGCCAGCTTCCCTTCTTCCCATACTACATCCTGGTGCTATCTCTTCCCCAGGTAAGCGATGCACACGCACCCCACCATCCACATCATGTAAAAGAAAATGTGATTCATCAGACCAGGCCACCTTCTTCCAATGCCCTGTAGTTCAGTTCTCACGTGCCCATTGTAGGTGCTTTTGGCTGAGGACACGTGTGAGCATGGGCAGGTCTGCAGCTATGCAACCCCATACACAACAAACTGCAATGCCCACTTTTTTCGGCTATCAACACATCAACTGAAGGGACAACATATTTACTTGCTGCCCAATATATCCCATTGACTTTCAGATGATTAAAAATGAGCCAATCATTGTTATATACTTAACATGTCAGTGGTCATAAAGTTATGGCTGATATACACACACACACACACACACACACACACACACACACACTATAGCTCCCAACTGACCCTCTTTTATAACCAAATCTCTCTCTCCATCTTTCCTCCTCAGTTGCCCCCTCTTTCTGTTATGATGTATAAACCTCCATAAATAAAAAAAAAAAATTATTTAAGGGTAAAAACAAGCTTTGGCTGCATTAATCCAGAGATTTCCTTTATTTCTGCTTCTGGCCAGCCCCTCCTCATGTTCCCTGCCATGTGCCCTAGGCTTACCTGTACCTCCTGGGTTCCCGCGACCTCCCTGGTGGGTGTTAGGAGAGAGTGTGGTGGGAGATCAGTTAATACCGGTTCATTGACCTTCCCTGTGAAGTATGAACCCAGGTGCGCTCAGAAATAATTACTTCCAGGTTCAGGGTTGTCAAACTCCAGTCACTCTGGCTAGGGATAAAGCTGTTAAAGCACAGTATGTGCTTGATTGGCTTCAGCAGGAGGCAGAGGTAACAATAAGGGTGTAATACACCTTCAATGACTCCCTCCCCCTTTAAATTGCAGTAAAGTTTAACCAAAAAGAAAATAAAAGTTTAAAAAATGTAAGTTTAAAAGTATAAATTTAAAAAATGTTAAAAGCCCACTGCACCCAAATATGAACACAAATGCACACATTGAGCATTCCCGCGTAAGAAGACAACAATTGTTCCACAAAACAGGCAGCCATTGGTTGTATGAAAGGGGGGGCTTCCAGATAATGATGTTAAAATTTATGGACTAGTGGGAAGATGTGACGCCAATTGGGGGTCATTTGAGAGCAGTTTAGTTAAATATTATTTAGTATGTCTGAAACATTGAGCTATTGATTCCAGGGTATCAATATTTAAAGTTTGGAATAATGATTCTTAAACATCAAAGAACCTATGGATCTGGATTGCTTCATCTAGAGAGGCCTCTACCTACTTAATGTGGAATACAAAAAGTTTTTTTTTGAAGAATGAAATAGAGGGGAGATCAGAATAAATCCATTTAATTCCAGGCATTCTAATAAGCCAGTAAGCACTTAATCTGCTGATAGTGGCAAACAATAAATAAAATAAATAATACATTTATATTTTTTATTTAAATAAATATATTGTAGACTTGATTCATTTTTGTATGACATATAAAATTGCACCTACCACCATTTTATTCTACGTGGGCTACACTTTGAAAAATATTTTGCAAGTGTGCGCAAAATTGGCTTCAGCAGCGAAAGGTGTAAACCCCAAGTCCGCTGAAGGACCTACGAAACAGTAGACTATTTTCCGGATATCATTTCAGCTTTACTGGCAGAACCACTGACAAGGTCACGCTCCCCCTGCCCAGAATCTGCTCTGAGCTTTCCGCTAAGGTCTAATTCAAACGCTGTTGCTTTAACAAAAATGAGAATTAGTAAAACTTAAAGGTGAAAGCTGTGATTTTCACATCCTACACTTCAGAGGCAAAAAAAAAGGGAAAATTCACAGACATGCCATTTACCAAAGATCAGTGAGATAGATCTCTGCGATGGAGCAGAACGCTGTGGAGATGTCCTTTGTAGTGACTTCATTCTCCTCCGGCCAGCTCGCGGCCCCCGACTACAAAGTAGAGAAAGACAAAGCAATTACTTTGCTGAGGAATTAAGACTGTTAGCGGAGCCATTATAAAAAACAATGTGTGATGTCTACAGAAGTTTTTCTCAACTTTACTGAATTTCTTAAACCCCTTTTAAAGTGCAACTTTTTTATCAAGCTGTTTGAGTGTTATGTTATTTTTGATAAATTCTTTATCTAAAAGTAGAACTTCACCATCTACAAAAATCAGTTTCAATTTCCTACTAAAGCCAGCCATACATGGCCCAAAATCTGGTAGGTCCCTACTGCACCAGGAAAATTGCGATCCATGTATGGCCACTGTGGATAAACAGAAGTTGACCTACAGATCGAGGAGAAGGGGGCAACAGGCTGAACTTCCACAAAAGGTACCCATATACATGAGATAACAATCGTCCTAGGCAAGACTAAAATTGGGAAACCCCCATCTAAATTTGTCCCACCATTCTTTTTTTTTTTTTTTTTTTTTTTTTTTTTATACCACGGTATTGACAGAAATTACAGAATCAAAGTTACATGCAAGTCAAAAGCTTTCAGAAACTAGCATCTATTTGTAGCATAACAGCAGGAACAATAAGATCCCACATATGATCTTGGCATGTCCAGTGTCCATAAATGTTCAAAAATAAGGCT
This sequence comes from Glandirana rugosa, assembly GCA_018402905.1. Classification (NCBI taxonomy): domain Eukaryota; kingdom Metazoa; phylum Chordata; class Amphibia; order Anura; family Ranidae; genus Glandirana; species Glandirana rugosa. The sequence goes on along the minus strand of BLSH010140033.1, from coordinate 48,442 downwards.
TACGCCATTCCAATTGTAGGTTGGCAAGACTGTATTATCCATTGCCCTGCTTCACCTATTGTGGGACATAAGCATTTGCTGTATTAGGAATTCCACAACACCTATCCCGCCTTCTTTTTCATTATTATTTTAAGATACCGAAAAGAAAACAGAGTGTGAACCCGTGCAGTGACAAGTATAGAAATGAGAGGAAAAAAAAGGAGGGAAAGTCAAGAAAGAGGAGACAGGTGGATGGTTACTGAGGAAAGGATAGAAGGGGAGGGTATGGGTGGGGGGGGGGGGACAAAGGGACTAATGGTCAGATCCATCTGGTATCCCTAAGTCTCAGGAAGGTCAGTATCTGCGTCGTCCGTCTGAGCCGTCTATGATCTAGGTTTTAAGTACTGGATGGGAGGGTCACCAGTTTTCAAAGAGAGCTTTACCCTTGTCAGAGAGGACAAACATATTCCAAAGAGTTCATGTCTTGGAATATTTTTCTTGTTGATGTCTGTGGGTAAGGACCGGGTCATCCATTTTATGTCCTCCACCTTTCTTAGCCAAAGGCTTATAGTTGGGTTGACTTCCACCGGAGTGGAATACATGCCTTGGCTGCGTCAAGGAGGTGTCGAATAATTGATTTTTTATATTTGCTGATCGGTATATCAGAGGCTCGTAGTAGAAAAAAGGCTTGGTCATTTGGAAGTTCCCTTCCCGTGAATCTCTGGGAGACGTCTCTGACCGTATTCCAGAAACCAGCAAGTTTGGACCAAGTCCAAGAGATGTGAAGTAGTGTACCTTTGTCTTTGACATCTCCAGCATTGTTCTGGAGTTGTGGATTGAATTTTATGTAATTGGGCCGGTGTTCTGTACCAACGGGATAATATTTTGAAGTTGGTTTCTTGGATCTTGGTGCATATCGATGACTTATGTGTGAAATGTAAAATCTATTTTTCCTGATTTGAACTGAATTCCCTATTTAGGTCACGTTCCCAGCTGGACATGCCAGGTGGTTGATATTTTTCGGGTGGTGTTATTAATAGAGTATAGTTGTGCGATAGGGCATGCTGCAGAATCCTGTCCTCGCTGCAGAATTCTTCAAAGGTGGTAAGGTGTCTAGAAAAGGTGTTTGGGTTTGGCAATGAGGTTAGAAAGTGCCGAAGTTGATGTGCTCGGCAAAAGTCTAGATGAAAAGGCCCATGAGAGTCGCCAGCGACGGCCATGTACCTGGAGTAAGGAAGTGAGATGCTTGGAACTGTCCCTCTTTTGCCATATTGCGAAAGATGATGTCCTCGCATCCTGGGCGGAACAATGGGTTCCCTATGATGGGGTATAGAGGTGAGTGCATGGAAGATAGGGATGTTTGTGAAAGTAGTTGAGCACATATTCGGATGGTGGTGCTGATAGTAGTGTGTTTTTTTATGTCCCTAGGAATGGAGCCGTGGCACTAGTGTGTTTTTCGGAGTGGTATGTTACTTTGGCCTTGTTCGATCTGTGTCCACAGTTTAATGTCACTATGTCTGCACCAGTCTACTAATCTGTTTAGGTGTGTAGCCTGATAATATGTCTGCAAATCTGGTACCGCCAAACCCCCGCGTATTTTAGGTAAGGAAAGTAGTTTTTTTATTTATATGTATGTTTACAGGCCCATATGAAGTCTGTGATCAGTTTTTGTGCTTGTCTAAAGTAGTTGGTCGGAATCGATTTCGGTAGAGCTTGAAAAAGATATAAAAATTTTGGGAGGATACTCATCTTTAGAATATTACAGCGTCCAAACCATGAGTGTAGACCTGATTGTCATGTGGTTAGCAGAGTTCTCACCTTATGTAGTAGTGGAGGGAAGTTTAATCCAAAAATTTGGTGGATTTTGGGTGGTATGAACGTGCCAAGGTATTTTACCGTCGATGTCGTCCACTTCAGATGGAAGCTTGTTTGTAGTGTTGTAAGAAGCTGTGCAGGGATACATACCCCCATGGCTTCTGATTTGTCTAAATTTACTTTTAAATAATTTCAACATGTGGTGGCCAAGTGAAGGTAACAGTGTCTTGTAGTAATTTATTGAGAAGACATCCGGGTCGGGCTTTTCGCTGTTTGATGGATTTTATCGCGGTTTGTAATTCAGTCAGGGTGATGGGGTCTTCCAGTGCACTACGCACTTCTGCGTCTAATGTGGGCATTTGGGATGGGGTCTTCCAGTGCACTACGCACTTCTGCGTCTAATGTGGGCATTTGGGATGTTGTTAAATACTTTAGCGTATCTTCCTGTGTAGAGTGATTGGCTGGCAGATTGTAAAGGGAGTTGTAAAATGCTCGGAATTCTTGTGAGATCCGTTGGGGTAAGACAATTTTATCCCCGTTAGTCGCTATAACATGTGGTATGTATGATGCACGTTTTTGTGCGCGAAGGGATTGGGCAAACAATTTGCCACACTTCACTTCAATTGGCCTTGAAATGGAGCAGGTCTGCAATTTGTTTTCGTAAGGCCATTAAATCTGAGTTCGATGAGCTTGATGGGTTGTGTTTATGTCAGCGTTCTACAGTTTGTAGATCAGCCAGTAGGGCTGTTAACTGTGCCAAACTGTGTTTTTTAAGTCGAGAGCCGTGTTTGATCAGGAGCCCTCAGATCACTGCTTTATGAGCTTCCCATATCGTGCCTGAGTCGCGGTCCGTATTGTCATTAAGTCAGAAGTAATCATCTATCCCCTTAGTTACCTCTGTCAATACCTCCTGGTTCTGTAATAGACCTTCGTTCAATCTCCACTTCCCGTTACGGGTTGAGTAATAGTCTGTGAGAGCATAGGAGAGCATCACGGGGGTGTGGTCTGACCAGGTGATAGATCTGATCGAGACATCGCGTACTGCGTGGAGTTGGGCATGTGGTATGAGGAAATAGTCTATATGCGAGTATAGTTTGTGTGGAGGAGAGTAGAACGTGTAGTCACGCTCTCCGGTATGAAGTATCCTCCAAATGTCGACTAATTGTGCTTTATGTAAGGATTTTGCAATGCGTTTCCGCGAGCCAGGCGGGATTGACGAACAGCCCGAAGAGGTGTCCTCCGAGGGGATTAGAGGTACATTCCTGTCTCCCCCAAGGATCAGCTCACCCTCGGTAAACTCCAGGAGTCTCCGGAGGGTGCGGCAGATAAACAGGTCTTGGTGAGTATTAGGCGTGTAGAGATTTGCCAAGGTCACCTTGACACCGCCAATCGTGCCTTTTAGAAATAAGTAACGGCCTTCAGGATCGGTCAGACCATGACACCTTCCCCAGGATCACGATGGAAACCCCTCGTGACTTACTTGCTGGGTAGGTGGCATGGTATACCATCGGAAAGAATTTGTTTCTAAGGATAGGTCGTTTGTCCTCTCTGAAATGGATCTCCTGAATGAAGGCGACGTCTGCTCTCTGACGACGCAGGTCCTGTAGGAGTATTCCTCTCTGTTGCTTCAATTTTTTTTTTTTTGATCACTTTTATTGCTGTCCCAAGGAATGTAAACATCCCTTGTGACAGTAATAGGCAATGACAGGTACTCTTTATGGACAGATCTGAGGTCTATAAGACCCCAAATCTCTCCTCTGCACCTAAAAGCATTTAAAACACCAAGATCCGTGTTTTGGAATGCTTTTGTTTTTTTAAAAATTGGTGCCGATGGTTTCCGAGTAAACCAGAAGTGATGTCATTTCTCCCAGTTTACTGTTACGAACAGCCGATCAAAGCCGATCCCAGTTTTGCTTGGCTGTCCAGTGGGACGGGAGAGCCAGAGAGAGCCGTGGAAAGTGGAGGGGGGGTGGGGTTTGGGATGCCAGCCATCGTCCCGTTACAACGACAAAAGGACAAGAAGTGGTTAAAGAGTTGCCTCTGCCCTTCCCGAAAAATGCCACCCAAGGGAAATGTCTAGTTTGCCTCACAATAGATACACCCCTACATATCTCTGGAGGCCACAAATGTTGTTCAAAAGTAATTCTGTTTTTAGTTAGCTTTTAACACTTGATTTTGAAATGGAAATCTGCTCAAGAAAAATTTTCCATCATGTTCAGTTGAGTTTTCTCATCACTGTGGTCAAAAACGAACATCAATTTGATCCCACTAATAAATAGAAAATCAAACAAATGTTCATAAAACAAAACTTTTCAAATGAAATTTTACTAGTGTATTAAGCCTTCTCACTGATACGCCAGCACAGAAAGTGTCTTCACCCTTGACCCAGTAACTTGAAGGTCATGAAATTAAACCACTCACATTAAGGCCCCTTTCACACTTGTGCGACCCAAATTTACAGTGATTTTTTCCTGTGATTTTGCCGCGATTTGGGATCAGTACGACTTTAGTCCGACTTTGTTGCAACTTTGGCTCAATGAAAAACCGTATTACAAAGTCGTACATCTATATTTTTCAGGTGCAATTTGCATCAGACTTTGAGGGTTTAACATTGAAGTCTATGGACCTCAAGTTGCATCAAAGTTGGACCAAAGTAACGCAGGGACTACTTTGAAGTCGGCACGACTTGAAGTCAAACAGATATGTACGGTACTCATTGGAAATAATGGGGAATGACTTGTCATGGGACTTTGCAGTCCCAAATCGCAGGACAACTCGCGCAAGTGTGAAAGGGGTCTTATAGATGGTTGGCAATGGGTAGCAAATTACTGAAAACATGACATCAAAACTCACCACTTGCGGCTGGCTCTGATAAGCGCTGATCATGATTTCCAATCCTTTATGGAAGTACTGTAAGGCTTCCTCCTTGCAATGAATCTGTCCGAGACACATGTATTTGGCGTGCCCTTTGTCCGGACTGAGCTCAGTGGCTCTCAGAAAGACGTGACCAAGAGTTAAGGAAGCACAATGAGTTGGTAAAAATACAATTATATCAAAAGAACCTATTGCTCAAGTCCATTGTAAAACTACCAGTGGACTTAGTTCATAAGAGAAAAGCAGGTCTGGCTGCAATACTCACCCTATATCTATTGCTGTACCAAACAAACGCTCCAATCTAGTTCTTCCCTTTGAGAAAGTCATGGTCACGTAACGAAACGCGTCAGTAGAGACCACGTCATTGCGTACAGCCAGAACACTGATGCTGATGATTTTCCTTAAGGAGGCAACACATTATTAAAGGAGTGATTACCCTTTATGCACTTCATTTGTAAGTGTTTCTTAAGCTATTTTAATAAAAAAAAGGGGGATGTTTTTAAAGAATACTTCTCTATGAGAGCCGTTTTGTTTTTTTCAGTAACTAGAAGGAGGAGCTGACTGTATACGGATGACAGAAGATTGATACATCGGGTGAAAACAAGGTTATCAGCCCTAATTAAATAGCACGGCGCTAATAGACCTTACTTGACAATGGGTCCAACTCCTAGGTAAGCAGCTTGTTTAGAAGGTGGAGGAGCACTTCACTGGTGGTGAATATAGTAACATTTGGGTAGACATGTGCAGAGCGAAAAAATTTGTTTAGTTTTGTTTAGTTTCTATTCGTTATTTACATAAGTTTGTGTAGTTAGATTTGTTTCATTTGTTTTCGGAATTTGTTTCATTTATTCATTTTCGAATCGATTAGAAACGTTTTTGAATCGATTTTAAATAGCTTTTGAATTCAAAACGTTTTTGGAATTCAAATTGTTTTCAAATTCGAATAGTTTTCGAATTCAAATAGTTTTTCCATTTCCAAGGAGAATGGGGTGGAGTGGAAAGTGGAGGAATAAAATGGAAAAAGATGGAATACAATAGAAGGGAATATAACAAAAATTAAAGAATATAATGTGGTGGAGTGGAACAGAGCTGTTTTACTCTGTGTATTCTATTCTTTTGTTTTCTGTTATATTCTTTTCTAGTCTATTGGGTTTTTTTTTTGTTTTATTCCTTTGTTTTCTATTCTATTTTGTTCTCTTTGGAAATTGGAAAACTATTAAAATTCGAGGACTTTTCGAATTCGAAAACTTTTCGTATTCAAATTTGAAAACTATTGTACATTTGAGCACACATATGAATCTGGAGGAGAAGGAATTTGGTGTAATATAAGTTTATTAATATGCTGAAGACACATTTTGGATATGCTATATAGATATAGTATGGATATTTATTTAATTTGTGCACAGACTTTTAAAAAATAAGATTTTCTGTGCATGTATGAATGCAAATATTAATATAAACATTTATTGATAAAGAGTCAACGAAGCCTGTGACATTACACCACCGGAATAAAGTCACCTAGAATAAAGGTGTGTTGATAGTAGTTTTTTTCTTTAATCCACTTGCCCTTGGGAAGATTTACCCCACTTCGTGACCAGGCCATTTTTTGCTTTTTTTTGGCACTGCGTTACTTTAACTGACAACTGCGCGATCATGCAACCCTGTACCGAAATTACATTTTTTTTTTTTTTTTTTTTTCACACAAGTACAGCTTTCTTTTGGTGATATTTGATCACCAACATGTGTTTTATTCTTTGCACTATAAACAAAAAAAAGGCAGAAAATTTTGAAAAAAAAACAAACAATATTTTTTACTTTCTGCTATAAAACTTATCCAATAAATATTTTTGAAAAATCTCATTTCTTTCTAAATTCAGGGCAATATATATTCTGCTACATATTTTTGGTAAAGAAATCCCAATAAGTGCATTTTAATTGGCTCACACGAATGTTATAGCGTTTACAAACTATGGTATATATACTTGAATTTTTATACTAGTAATGGCGGTGATCAGCGACTTATAGTGGGATTGCGATAGTATGGCGGGCAATCTGTCACTTTTGACACTTTGCAGGAACCAGTGGCACTAATACAGTGATCAGCGCTAAAAAATATAAAAGGTCACTGTACTAATGAGAAAAAAAAAAAACACGTAAATGTGTCACTCAGTACTACAATCAACCAGCTATGAGAAGTGTATACAGCAAATACTAGTGGTTATGAATGAGATCAATCCATCAGTGATAAATTTAAAAGGCAGTCCCAAAAATTAAATCAGAGGTCGGGGGGGAGGGGAGGGGGGGGGAGTATAT
>BLSH010140033.1:0-13034 GCA_018402905.1 Glandirana rugosa | reverse complement strand
CCCCCCCCCCCCCAGTGCTCTCCAGCCCCCCTTGTGCTCTCTGGCCCCCCTAGTGCTCTTCTATCTTCTATCATGTCTGCAGTCTCTGACCATCTCCTGTATCATGCCCTCAGTCTCTGACCATCTCCTGTATCACATCTGCAGTCTCTAACCACATAGACAAATATATACTTGGGGGGCACACCCTAATAATGTGTTACATTAGAAATGGTGCTGCTGTAAGACCACATGAACAAAATAGCATATTACAGCGCACACATGCAATAATGACATTTATATCATGCAAGGGATTTTAAGTACCTAAACATCTTTGAACAAAAATATGGGGAGTCCATCACACTAAATGACCATAGAGTGCTTAGCCCACTACTGCGTCAAAGTCCCCCAACTCAGTGGGTCCTACTCTAACCATAACATGGGAGATTCTGTCTCTTAACCATGGGAGCATATACTCCTCCTAATGGGAGAACTAGAGAACACTTCCTATGAACTCAGGTGGACACTGATTAGAGGTGATAGTGAAGAGGCGGGGTGCTCCAGTCCAAGGGATCTGGTCAGGATCATACAAATAGACAAATATATACTTGGGGGGCACACCCTAATAATGTATTACATTAGAGATGGTTCTGCTGTAAGACCACACAAACAAAACAGCATATTACAGCGTGCACATACAATAATGACATTTATATCATGCAAGGCTATTTAAAAGTACCTGAACATCTTTGAACAAAAATACATTCACACACAAAATCAGTCACACTTTTTTTTTTTTCGCAGTCTCTAACATCTCCTGTATCATGTCTGCAGTTTCTGACCATCTCCTGTATCATGTCCTCAGGTTCTGACCATCTCCTGTACCATGTTTGCAGTCTCTAACCATCTCTTTTATCATGTCTGCAGTCTCTGACCATCTCCTGTACTGTCTGCAGTCTCTGACTGTCTCCTGTATTATGTCTGCAGTCTCTGATGATCTCTTGCATAATGTCCTGCGAACTCTGACCATCTCCTGTACTGTGTCTGCAGTCTCTGACTGTGTCTTGTATCATATCCACAATCTCTGACCATCTCCTGTATAATATCTGCAATCTCTGACCATCTCTTGTATCTCTTGAGGGATGAAGAAAATTCTGGGTGGGGATGGGGATACATTGTGGAGAGGGATGGCTGATGCTGGGTGGGGGTGGGGATACATTGTGGAGAGGGATGGATGATTCTGTGTGGGGATGGGGATACATTGTGGAGAGGGATGGATGATTCTGTGTGGAGAGGGATGCAGATAACTCTGGGAGGGGATGGAGATACATTGTGGAGAGGGATGCATGATGCTGGGCAGGTATGGGGATACATTGTGGAGAGGGATGGATGATGCTGGGTGGGGATACATTGTGGAAAGGGATGCGGATAATTCTGGGCGGGGATGGGATACATTTATTTTTGAGGTGGCGGGTAATCTGGGGTTAGTTCCCACACTTTTTTTCCCAAGGACTTGACCCCTGGTTATGAGTTTAACAAAACATTTTTACCATACAAATTGGGCTTGACAGGGTTGCCCCCTGTCCCTTGTCCTAATTTTTTTATTGAAACTCAAGCTCCTCTTAAGCCGCATTAGAGCAAATTCTGGCCTTACAAGCCTACAGTCTCCTAGGGAACATCACAAGGTGGCAGTTTATTCAGACAGTTGCTTATTTTTTAGCACTCAACTGGAGATTACTGTTTACTAGCCTCATGGCTTCTGCATAGAAACCAGTTTCCAGGTTTTTTTGTCAAAACTTAATTGAACAAGCTGAAGTTAGAAGCTGATTGGTTACCTTACACAGCTGCACCAGATTTTGCACTCTCCGGTTTTAGTAAATCAATTTATTTGTGGATCTGTTCAACTACAAAATCAATATAAGTAAGTCAATGACCCTAAACATTAACATTTATGATCTTAGAGTGGCTATCATTCCGTCAAAGTTCCCTTTCAAATGGGTGAATAATTATATTAAATACTTAGAAGTATTCATCACCCCTTCATTAATTGGAATATATAAAACACACTTTCTCCCTCTACTTTTGTTCATTCAATGCAAATTCACATCTTGGAATAAAGACATTTACACATGGTTCGAGAGGAATAGCATTTTAAAACTGTAGGTCCTTTGTTGTCTCTTACAGGCCCTTTAGACATACTGTATATTCTTGGACCATTCCTGAGGACAAAATGTATCAGCTTTCTATGGGCAAATAAATTAAATACCGAGGGAGTGAGTGTCATAAATGCTTCAAAAGCTAGAGAAGGCATACGTTTTCCAGTCCTGGTAAGATACCATCATCAGGCTATCATCATCTGTCAAGAGTACTAGATTGTTATAAACAATTGACATTCAGACCTTAAACAAAACACCACGGACCTGCTTCTACACTCCTTTCCACAGAAACAAACAAATATCCAATCTAATATTAGAGCTGCTCTCTAGTGGGATCTACTTTGTCTACTATTTGTCGACTATCTCAAAAACACAGTTCTCGTCAGGTTCTCACAAATGACCCTCCAATATAGCCCAGGGATAGACTCACCTGCTTTCCAACTGGATAAATGCAAAATGATTGAGCTGCATCCGAATAATAAGCATAATAATTAACAAACTAATAATTAAAGATAATTCTGCAGCTACCTCATAAATAACCTACAGTTTTGCTCATAAGTTTACATACCCTGGCAGAATTTATGATTTCTTGACCATTTTTCAGAAAATATGAATGCTAACACAAAAACTTTTCTTTCACTCATGGTTGGTGTTTGGCTGAAGCCATTTATTATCAATCAACTATGTTTACTCTTTTTAAATCATAAAGACAACAGAAACTACCCAAATGACCCTGATCAAAAGTTTACATACCCTGGTGATTTTGGCCTGATAAAATGCTCACAAGTTGACACAAAAGGTTTTGAATGGCTATTAAAGGTAACCATCCTCAGCTGTGATCTGTTTGCTTGTAATTAGTGTGTGTGTGTGTGTGTGTATAAAATGTCAATAAGTTTCTGGACTCCTGACAGACCCGTGCATCTTTCATCCAGTGCTGCACTGACGTTTCTATATTCTGAGTCGTGGGGAAAGCAAAATAATTGTCAAAGGATCTGTGGGAAAAGGTAGTTGAACTGTATAAAAGAGAAAAGGGATATAAAAAGATATCCAAGGAACTGAGAATGCCAATCAGCAGTGTTCAAACTCTAATCAAGAAGAAGAAAATGAGGGGTTCTGTTGAAACCAAACCACGGTCAAGTAGACCAACTAAAATTTCAGCCACAACTCCCAGGAAAATTGTTCGGGATGCAAAGAAAAACCCACAAATAACTTCAAGTGAAATACAGGACTCTCTGAAAACATGTGGTGTGGCTGTTTCAAGATGCACAATAAGGAGGCACTTGAAGAAAGATGGGCTGCATGGTTGAGTCGCCAGAAGAAAGCCATTACTACGTAAATGACACAAAGTATCCCGCTTGCAATATGCGAAACAGCACAGAGATAACCCTCAAACCTTCTGGCACAAAGTAATTTGGAGTGATGAGACCTAAAGTTAATTTAATACTGTGTATTGCCCCCTTTAACATCAATGAAAGCTTGAAGTCTTTTGTGGTATTTGTGGATGAGGCTCTTTATCTTCTCAGATGGTAAAGCTGCCCATTCCTCTTGACAAAAAGCCCAGTTGTGACTAAAATATTAGTTGGTTTACCTGACCGGTTTCAACAGAACCCATCATTTTCCACTTTGTGATTAGAGTTTGAGCACTGCTGATTGGCATTCTCAATTCCTTGGATATCTCTTTATTTCCCTTTCCTGTTCTATACAGTTCAACTACTTTTTCCCGCATATTCTTTGACAATTCTTTTGCTTTTCCCGTGACTCAGAATCCAGAAACGTCAGTGCAGCACTGGATGAAAGATGCAAGGGTCTGTCAGGAGTCCAGAAACTCACTGACCTTTTACACACACACACTAATTACAAGTAGAGTTCAGCGGACACCTGGATGTTCGGGTTCGGCGGGTTTGGCTGAACTTCGCGAAAAAGTTCGAGTTTGGCCCCGAACTTGACCCCGAACCCCATTGAAGTCAATGGTGACCCGAAATTTTGGGCACTAAAATGGCTCTAAAAAAGTCCTGGAAAGGGCTAGAGGGCTGCAAAAGGAAGCAAAATGAGGGTAAGAGTAGGACAAGTGCCCTGCAAACAAATGTGGATAGGGAAATAACTTAAAATCACATAAAAAAAATGGAGGAGGAGGTGGATGTGGAGTAGGTGGTTGAGGAGGCGGTGACCGTGGCGGTGTAGGTGGAAGTGGCGGTGGAGGAGGAGGAGATAGGCAACACTGTTTTTTGTTTGTTTGTTTTTTTTTTCTAATTGGGGTAGCCCCAAAAATATTGAGACATATTTAAAAATAAAAAAAAAGAGCACTATCTGGAGACAAACCCAGAGATGTTCTAGCACGGGTTCACTTTTTCCATATAAAATGTACCGTGGTTTATTTTTCATGTTTCTCCTGTTACAAATTCCAATAAAGACTTATGTTCTATAAAAAAAAAAAAAAATAAGTTCACTTAAGTATACCAATGGCTGTGTGAGGCTGGTATAAATATCTATTCTGCACAAGGTACAGACAAGTCTTGTGGGATCCATGCCTGGTTCATTTTAATAAATGTTAGCTTGTCCACGTTGGCTGTGGACAGGTGGCTGCACTTGTCTGTGATAACGCCCCCTGCCTTGCTAAACACACGTTCAGACAATAAACTGGCTGCGGGGCAGGCCAGCACCTCCAAGGCATAAAGGGCATGCTCAGGCCATGTGCCCAATTTGGAGACCCAGAAGTTGAATGGGGCAGACCCATCAGTCAGTAAGTGTAGGCGTGTGCACACATACTGTTCCACTATGTTGCTGAAATGCTGCCTCTTGCTAAGACATTGCCTATCAGCTGTTGGTGGTGTTTGTTGTGGCGTGCTGCTGACAAAGCTTTTCCACATTTCAGCCATACTAATCCTGCCTTCCGAGGTGCTGGTGGTGCCACAGCTGCGTTGGCGACCTCTTCTCCTCCTCTGCCTTCGCTTTGTGCTTCCACTGAGCCCCCGGTCTAATTTGGGAATGCCCTCAGCAGCGCGTCTACCAGCATGCGCTTGTAGTCGCGCATCTTCCTCTCATGCTCCAGTGAAGGAATTAAGGACGGCACGTTGTCCTTGTAACGGGGATCCAGCAGGGTGTCCACCCAGTAATCACCCAGTAATCAGCACAAGTTACAATGTGGGCAACTCGGCTGTCATTGCGCAGGCACTGCAGCATGTAGTCGCTCATGTGTTCCAGGCTGCCCAGAGGCAAAGACAAGCTGTCCTCTGTGGGGGGTGTATCATCTGTTTCCTCCGTATCCCCCCAGCCACGCTCCAGTGATGCACACGAGCTGCGTTGGGTGCCACCCTGCTGTAAACACGGTTCCTCCTCCTCCTCCTTGTCCTCCTCATCCTCCGGAACTGTGCCCTGGCTTGAAAATGTTTTACCTGGCCTATGCTGGTGCAGGAACCCACCCTCCAAGCCACTTGTGAATGACTGGCCTGATAACCGTGGAAATTACCCCTCTTCCTCCTCCTCTTCCCCCTGTGCCACATCCTCTTCCATCATCCCCCAAAGTGTTTTTTCAAGGAAACATAGAAGTGGGATAGTAACGCTGAGAACAGCTTCATCGGCACTGGCCATGTTGGTGGAGTACTCGAAACACCGCAATATGGTACACAGGTCTCGCATGGAGGCCCACTCGTTTGTGGTGAAGTGGTGCTGTTCCACAGAGCGACTGAACCGTGCATGCTGCAGCTGAAACTCCACTATTGCCTGCTGCAGCTTGCACAGTCTCTCCGGCATGTGCAAGGTGGAGTTCCACCTTGTGGGCACGTCGCATTGGAGGCGGTGAGTGGGAAGGCCGAAGCTCCGCTGCAGCGCAGACAGGCGAGCAGCAGCAGGGTGAGAACGCCAAAAGCGCACACAGACGGCCCGCACTTTCTGCAGCAGCTCTGACATATCCGGGTAGTTTACCTGCTACGAGATTTCGCCCATTAGCACACACCACCAGGCCGGGCTTGAGGCTCAGTGGCAACAACCACTCATCGGTCTGTTGTTCAATGCCTGTCCACAGCTCCTGCGCAGTGTGAGGTTTATCCCCCAAACATATCAGTTTTAAAACAACCTGCTGTCGTTTCCCCCTGGATGTCCTGAAGTTACGCTGACCGGATGAGGAGGTGGTAGAGGAGGAGGAAGCGCAGTAGGAGGAGGAGGCAACAGGAGGCAAAGAGAAATGCCCTGCAATTCTCGGTGACAGAAGGACATGCGCCAAACTTCTATCCGCCTAAGGCCCGCCACTACATTTGCCCAGTGTGCAGTTAGCGAGATATAGCGTCCCTGCCCGTGCTTACTGGTCCACGTATCAGTGGTTATGTGGACCATGCCACAGATGGCGTTGCGCAGTGCACACTTGATCTTGTTCCCGACTTGTTTGTGCAGGGAAGGGATGGTTCGCCAGGAAAAGTAGTGGCGGCTGGGAACCACATACTGTGGGACAGCCACCGCCATCAGGTTTTTAAAACTGTCCGTGTCCACCAGACGGAATGACAGCATTTCAAAGGCCAGCAATTTTGAAATGCTGGCATTCAGGGCCAGGGATCGCGAGTGGGTAGGGGGGTACTTCCTCTTTCTCTCCAGTGTTTTGGAGATGTACAACTGTAAGCTTCCATGGGACCGTGTGGAAATGCTTGGGGACGGTGGCGGACATTGTGGCGTTGCTGTCACATCGTCTGTCTGCTGGGTGGCAGGTGACACTGGCACTGTAGAGGTGGAGGAAGAGGCCGAGGTAGCAGAAGAAGAAGCAGGAGGAGCCCGAGACCTTTCTTGGATTTTGAGGTGCTTATTCCACTGCAGCTCGTGCTTTGCATGTGGATGCCTGGTCATGCAGGTTGTGCTCAGGTTTAGAACATTTATGCCTCACTTCAGGCTCTGATTGCACAGCGTGCAAACCACTCGTGTCTTGTCGTCAGCACATTGTCTGAAGAATAGCCATGCCAGGGAACTCCTTTGAGCTGCCTTTGGTGTGCTAGGTCCTTGGGTGCGGTGGGTAGTAGCAGGCGTACTATCTAGGGGACGGTCGCTCCGCTTTTGCAACCTGCTTCCTCTTTTGCTGTGCTGGTGCCTCTGTGCGACCACCACCTCTTCCTCCAAACTGCATACGTCACTCGCATGACCTTCATTCCATGTGGGGTCTAGGACCTCATCATCCTCCACATCATCTTCCACCTACTCTTCACCACTGCCCTCCTTGTCAGTCTGCACACTGTAGAAAGCCGCAGCAGTTGGCACCTGTGTTTCGTCATCATCAAAAACGTGCTGCCGTGGTGTTTCCATGTCCTCATCCTGAAACAGACGTGGTTGGGTATCGGTGCACTCAATGTCTTCCACTTCTGGGGCAGGGCTATGTGGATGGTCACGGAAAACACACCAGCAGAGTCATCAAAAGCATAAGAGCCTGCTGCATGACTTGAGGCTCAGACTGCTTGGCTGATTTACAAGGGGCTGAGGTGAAAGACAGATAGCCATGGGGTTCCGGTGCCAACTCTGAGCTTTCAGCAAGGGACCGGGTGGGAGACAATGTGAAGGAACTGGAGGCATTGTCAGCCACCCAATCTGCTATTGCCTGTACTTGTTCTGGCCTCACCATTCGTTGAGCGGCATTCGAGCCTACCATATAACGTTGAAGGAAGGTGTTTCACTTGTGCGTGTAGCTGGCACAGATCGACCACGTCCTCTCCTTGCAACAGAAGCTTCACCAACATCACCAACACCAGCAGCACCACGACCACGATCACGTCCCTTATTTGACGCTCTCCTCATTCTGGACGCAAATGTACTATTTAGAACAAATTTATATTATTTTTTAAACCGGCAATATAGGCGTACTTTTTAATTTTGTGCAAGAAATGCAAGAAATGCACAGCAAGTTGCAAATGTACTACGTAGCACTATTTTTTATTATTTTTTTAAACCAGCAATGTAGACGCACTTTTTAATTTTTTGCAAGCAATGCACAGCAAGGTGCAAATGTACTATGTAGCAATATTTATTATTCTTTTTTTTTAAACCAGCAATGTAGACGCACTTTTTATTTTTGTGCAAGAAATGCACCGCTTGCCACAAATGTAGTATTTAGAATTGTTTTTTTTTAAACCAGCAATGTAGACGCACTTTTTATTTTTGTGCAAGAAATGCACCGCTGGTCGCAAATGTAGTATTTAGAATATTTTTTTTTTAAACCAGCAATGTGGACGCACTTTTTATTTTTGTGCAAGAAATGCATCGCTGGTCGCAAATGTAGTATTTAGAATTTTTTTTTTTTTTAACCAGCAATGTGGACGCACTTTTTATTTTTGTGCAAGAAATGCATCGCTGGCCGCAAATATAGTATTTAGAATTTTTTTTTTTTTAAAACCAGCAATGTAGACGCACTTTTTATTTTTCAAGTGTGAATTAATACCCTCAGGTTGGGATTTTTAGAGGCACAAGACAAAGTATCAATATATAAAAAAATTTACTTTTATTGGTGCAAATGAATTGCAATGGTTAAAAAGAGAACATAATTCTAATAGCACATTTGACATAAGAACATGCACAAGACCTAATGCATTTCGAAGCACATAGACCTTCGTCAGAGGTATTATTTTGTACACAATAGGTCAAAGTGATTCTGAAAAATAAAGAAGGAGAGATGAAATATAGTATTGGCCATCTATTACCCGAGTCACAACATGAAAGAAGACCGCTGCACCTTAAACTTGAATCCAGTACACGCCAGTAAGAGAGTGCAGTGATTGTCAAGGCTATAAGGCTGAGAAGCAAGTCTCTGATTGGCCCACAGAGCTAGGCCCATCCTAGGAACCCTCCCCCTACCTATCTCCTGAGTGTCACCCTGAACTGAACTCCCGACCAAGTGGCGGGGGGCGTCAACCTCTGCCGGAAGTGACGCCGCCAGTCACGCGGTCGCCGACGCATTTCCCTTCCCTGGAATGCAAACAGGAAATGAGCGGTGCTTAGAACGAACCACCGCTCGTTCACAGAATGGGTGCCTAACAATGGAGATTGGAGGTCCACAGCAATGCCGCAACGCGGCCAAGCATTATCCAGGGGAGGGAGAAGTTGCCACCCTTGCCAACGGCGGGTGGCTTGGGTGCGCCGGGTGTGGGAAAAAAGCAAAGCGGCGGGCCAAAGGGGTCGCAGAAGCAAGGGAGACAGCGTAACGCAGGCTCTAAACCAACATTTGAATCCAACAGGGTGATGGGCTTTTATGTTTAGTTAGATATGTTAAAGAGATTACTGACATTAATTAGCATCAAGAATGGAGGGGATTTAGGATCCACCCAGATAACCTCCTTGAGCCCACATGGGATACCAGATGGATCATCACAGCGAATCATCTCACCTTTTACACATTTTATTTTATTTCATACTTAATTTTGAATGAAAAGAACAAAAAATATATATAAAAATATATATATATATGTATATAAACACAAGAGCATATCAATAAAAGATGTGATTACCTACAATAATAATAATAAAAAATAAAAAAAAAACGACCCAAAGGAGGGAAAGAAAAAAGAAAGGAGAAAAAAAGAGAAGAAAAACAGAACCAAAGAATATTAATGAAAATCCCGAGCAGGGGAGACAGATTCTATCCAATTTTTGTAATGGACTAAATGTCACTATTGTTCCCAACCCCCTGATACAAATCCCTCAAGGAAGGGCTTATATGAAATAGTTTCATTTAGGCCTGGAAAAATAGTAGCTTTTAAAGAATGTATCCAACGTGTTTTGGATTATAGAAGAATTTTGTTCCAATCCCCACCATGAGGGTTGGGGTGGATTCGATCTAGAATAAGGAATCTGACCTTAGGAAAGATTCCATTATGCTTGATCAGAACATGCCGACCAAGAGGTAAATCTCGGTTGGCTGTTTTCATACTTTGAATATGCCTATAGGCCCTTTGCCAAAACTCTTGAATGGTTTTGCCTATGTAAAATCCCCCACAGTCGCATAGAAGTAGGTATACTACCCCCCTTGTTTGCAATTGGCATAGTTTTGGGTTTAAACGTCACCCCATTTGGTGGTGTGGGGTTGCGGGTAGTGCACATATATTGGCAGTACCCGCAACCCCCCCAGGTAAAAGTACCCAAATATTTACAGGGATCTCCCAAATTGGCATTATAGTCGCTATGGACTAGCTGGTCCTTTAGAGATCTAGCTTGTCTAAATGTAATTGTTGGTTGATTGGTGATGTACTGATTGACTTCTCATCATTTGACAGGAGATGCCAGTGTTTACGCAAAATTCTTCGCATTTCCACATGGTGGTTAGAAAACTGTGTAATGAAATGGATTTGCTCTGGGTTAGATTTTGTCTTTTTCTTATAGTGAATTATTTTGTGTCTTTCCTGACCTCGAGCACGATTAAATGTCCTTTTTAAACACTTATTTGAATAGCCTCTCAATAAGAGACGCCCTCTAAGAGCGTCAGCTTCCAATTTGAAAGTTCTCTCATCCGTACAGTTGCGTTTAATGTGCAAATATTGGCTGAACAGAATCGATGCTATCAAAGGGGCTGGGTGAGAGCTCGAGGAATGCAAAATGTTGTTGCCAGCAGTTGGCTTACGGAACAGAGCAGTTCCCACTTGGCCATTGACATTCTTGTGGATGGTGATGTCAAGGAAAGAGATCTCCTCCGCATCGTATGACATAGTGAAGCTGAGATTCATGGTGTTCAAATTGAGGGGCTTCAAAAAATCCCATAGAGTATCAACCGGGCCATCCCATACCATAAAAATGTCATCGATATAATGATGCCACATGATGACATGGTCTGCTAAACCTGCCATCTCCTCTGAATCAAAGAGAGTTCTTTCCCATTCCCCCAGGTACAGGTTGGCATACGATGGGGCACAGCAAGTATCCATCGCAACCCCCTGTACCTGGAGGAAATGGGAACTAGCGAAAGAGAAAAAATTGTGGTTAAGAATGAAATCAAGTGTTTCTAGAACAAAATTTGCAAATTTCCAATCGTGCTGGGTTCTTGTACCCTGAACCCTTTTCATGCATGAGAGACCCAAGTTGTGAGGGATTGAACTATACAAAGCCTCCACATCGATTGCCACTAAAACCAACGTGGGGTTCAATACCACATCATACAAAATTTGTAGGAGATGAATCATATCCTGCACGTATGAGGGTAGGCTCATAACATGTGGGCGTAAATAATCATCCACTATTACACTCAAATTTTCAGTTAAACAGTTAAACAACCATTTCCTGAAACAATTGGGCGCCCGGGGGGATTCTTCAAATCTTTGTGCAATTTAGGTAATGCATAAAATGTCAGTATGCGTGGGAAGGGTGTGCAAATTAATTTCCATTGGCCCTTATCTATCGCTCCCTCCAACTCAATAGCCAAAATCACAGATAACCCGATCACAAAATAGGATAGTGAGAAAGTGCCGTATTGCCCTGTGCCCCACCTACCACCGGTGCAGAGGAAGAAGCCAAGCTTGAAAGCTGTGAGTCCAGAGAGGATTTCTTGGAAACTTGAGTAGAAGTACCATCACCACTTGGTCTTTGTTTATTCTTACGGGAATGTCCTCGCCCCTTAGTGCTTGGGAGAGAAAGAGAAAGATTAGATGAAGTTCTGGAAGAATTGGATTGTATATCATCTTGTATATTCCTATTTTGTCTGGGATATTGCAATTTAAGTGTGTTTGACCACTTGTAGGCCTTATGTGCTCTAAAGGCTGTTTTGTCTCTATGTAGCTTCTTTTCTTTACTTATAATTACTTGTTTAGTATATTTTTAAATATGTTCTTTTAGATCTTTGTCTAGAACTTTGAAGTTATTATGTGTCTGCAGGGGTTGAAGCATTGTGTTAAGTTCTTCTATTTCTTTATCTAGGATTTTCATACGGGCATTATATTCATCAATTAGATGACCCATCAGGTTTTTTGAGCAGGCATTTAAAGTATTTTCCTATTTCTCCTTGAAACTAACATCAAGATCATCTAGGGTGGGAAAAATGTGTATTCGTAGACCCAAGGGGTTTACATTTTCTTGTATATAATTATTGAGAAATTTGATATGCCAATAATATGATACTTTTTTCTCCAAAACCTTTTTTAGTCCAAAAAATAGATGATTCAGATCGGCATTTTTTTGTTCTTTTTGTTCATATTCACTGAGAACTCCAGTCATTAAATTGTCCCAATCTTTACATGTATATTGTATCATTTTTTCGAAAAGGCTATGGATATTACAACTACAGCCCTGAAATGGCAGACAGCAAAACCAACTGCAACATAGTAAAATATTCCAACACCTGGAAATGAATGTAACAACGACAATCCGAGAAAAAAAAAAAAATTATTGTTGTGCCATCCAAAAATCTATGCACTGATTATTTTACATATAGAAGTACAAATATTTCGATAGCTATTGGGGTATCGGGAAAGAAAAGCGAGGGATGGGTTTTTTCAACCCTAATCAAGCAGAAAAGTTAAAAAAATAATTCCTGTAACCCAGCTATCTACATGTCTTCATCCCTATTTTGATCAAGTGTGAATTAATACCCTCAGGTTGGAATTTTTAGAGGCACAAGACAAAGTATCAATATATAAAAAAAATACTTTTATTGGTGCAAATGAATTGCAATGGTTAAAAAGAGAACATAATTCTAAGCATAATGTGAGTACAAAATGAACATAAACATGTGAAGTATAGCACATTTGACATAAGAACATGCACAAGACCTAATGCATTTCTTTGCTCATAGACCTTCGTCAGAGGTATTATCTTGTACACAATAGGTCAAAGTGATTCTGAAAAATAAAAAAAGCAGGTTTGTGCGCTCAAACTTTGTAATCAGCCCAGTCCAAAAATAGTTCATAAAAAGTAACGAGGTAGTCTAATTGGTGAAATCCTCAAGACAATATAAGT
>BLSH010139982.1:30852-42780 GCA_018402905.1 Glandirana rugosa | reverse complement strand
ATTAAGAGTAGAGTTGATCGAACCTCTGGAAGTCCGGGTTCTGCAGGTTCGGCCGAACTTCAGGACAAAGTCCGGGTTCAGGTCCAGACTTGACCTGAACTTTGTCCCGGACCCTGAACCCCATTGAAATCAATGGGGACCTGAACTTTTCGGCACAAAAATGGCTGTAACAAAGTCCTGGCAAGTCCTAGAGGTCTGCAAAAGGAAGGAAAATGGGGGTAAGAGTTGGACAAGTGCCCTACAAAGAAATGGGGATAGGGAAATAACTGAAAATAATTTTTAAACTGAAATCACATAAAAAAACAAAAATGGAGGTGGATGTGGAGTTGGAGGTTGAGGAGGCAGTGAAAGTGGCGGTGGAGGAGGAGGAGGTAGCCAACACTGTTTTTTTTTTATTTTTGTGAAATAAAGAAATAATTTCCAAGTTTTACAGGGAAAGTTTCCAGCTGTTGCTTTAAGGGAAAGATTATTGTTCTAAAATCATCTGCAAGCTCCATTCACTAATTGTATTGTAGCCGCATAGAGCCTTATTAGTGTTATAAAATCATGTCCAATCTCCATTCACTAAGTGTATTGTAGCCGCATAGAGCCATATTAGTGTTATAAAATCATCTGCAAGCTCCATTCACTAAGTGTATTGTAGCCGTATAGAGCCTTATTAGTGTTATAAAATCATGTCCAAGCTCCATTCACTATCACTAAGTGTATTGTAGGCGCATAGAGCCATATTAGTGTTATAAAATCATTGATTTTATAACACTAATAAGGCTCTATGCGGCTACAATACACTTAGTAAATGGAGCTTGGACATGATTTTATAACACTAATATGGCTCTATGCGGCTACAATACACTTAGTAAATGGAGCTTGGACATGATTTTATAACACTAATATGGCTTTATGCGGCTACAATACACTTAGTAAATGGAGCTTGGACATGATTTTATAACACTAATATGGCTCTATGCGGTTAGAATACACTTAGTGAATGGAGCTTGCAGATGATTTTAGAAGAATACTCTTTCCCTTAAAGCAACAGACTCTACCTAGTCCAGTCAGATCGTTCTGTGCAGCAGGATGAGTTGTGCAATCTGTCCCTCAAAGCAGCAGTACTAGTATGTCTCCCTAGTCCACAACCAGTTCGTTCAGTAATGCAGCATGAGATGTTCTGCAATCTGTCCCTCACAGAGCCAGCAGCATCCTCTCCCTAAACTATCCTGAGAGCATATGACATGCAGCACAGTGACTCCAGCCCCATTTAGAGGCTTGGTCACATGGTGCACTGGCCAATCACAGACATGCCATTAGTAGGCATGGCTGTGATTTTTTCTCAGGGAAAACCAGTGAAACACTTGTTGATTGGCTGCCCTTGGCAGCTATTCAACACTTGTAATAAAATACCAGAACCCCGGACCCGAACACGGACTTTTTTTGAAAAGTCCGGGTTCGGGTCCGGGTCCCGGTCACACCAAAGTTCGGTACGGACCTGAACTTTACAGTCTGGGTTCGCTCAACTCTAATTAAGAGTACTTTACCCGGTTACAAACCACAAAGGTGCACCGCTCAGAACCCAGAACACAAAAGATTCAGTTCATTATAAAAGTATGCACACCTGTGTCAGGTGCTCAGGTTCAGGATGTTCCTCCTCATCCGATAGTCCAAACAAGATACAGCAAAAAGAACTGGCACACTGAAGTATGATATCCAATGAATTTATTCCATGCCCAAAAAAATACAGCATACACAGACGCAAGCCGAAACGCGTCTGCGTGTGCTGTATTTTTATGGGCATGGAATAAATTCATTGGATATCGTACTTCAGTGTGCCGGTTCTTTATGCTGTACTTTACCCGGTTGCTTTGTTGAGCTTTGAGGTGGTCGTGGTCTATCGACTTCTTGTGAGTCACTTTTGGCTTTAATGAGGTGGCTCTTGAAGACTGTGGCTTGGGGATGATCATTTTGTAACCTTTCGGAGGTGCTCCTCCATCTGGAGGATGAAGCGGTGTACCTGCTAGGATAAAAAGTTTTAGTACGAAAGCTGGATTGAGTCATAGTGGCCCACTTTATTAGTGGGAGCAGTACAATAGGGCTAGCCTGAGGTGAGTTGAGTTGAAGTTGAGCTGCTTCGGAGAACAAAATAGGAAATAACCTTATCCGATTAAGGAACTGTAACATGGTGAATAAAGGGATAGGATTTGTAATCCTCTGGATTACCAAGTAGCAGCCGCTACTCTGAGGATAGATGGGGAAAGAAATTTGGCTCTGCAAGGACAGCCTCCCATATGTCTGGGTGTCGGGAGGCGGAATGGGTACAGGAGAGTTTTGTAAACCTTATTCCTCTAGGGGTGCACCGGGAGCTTGTCTTAATGTGCTAAGTCTGTTTGTGTAGTACATCAGTCGGTAATGTCATCCGGTTTCTGTGCGGGTTGGTTATTGGTTCTTCTCTGGGGTTTTCCCTCAGATGGTGGGAGGAATTTCCACTCCCGGAGTAGATGGAGACCCTCATCCAGTGTGGTGATTACGTGTTGTCTGTTACCCCAATGATGATGATTTTGGTGGGTGGTCCCCATTTGTATAGTATTTTATGGTTTTGCAGCATTTTAGTAATTGTGACGTGTTGTTTGCGGGCTGTCAGAGTGTGCTGGGATAGGTCTGTGAACAATTTGATCGCCGCGTAAGGATCAGGCAGGGGGTTTAAGCGTCTGGATATTTGTAGTAGTTCCTCTTTTACATGATAAAAGTGGATCTTCGCTATCACATTTCGGGGGAATGTGCTCGGAGAGGTAGGGGGGTTTTAGCAGCCTGTGTGCCCGATCAATGATTAGTTCAGCTGGTGGTGTTTCTGGAAGGGGCGTTATGATCATTTGTTGAATATATTTTTTGAGGTCTCCCGGCTGTATCGACTCGGGACCCCCCTAAATGTCTTCTATATCAGCAATTTTTTTTTTTCAATTAGTTTTATTATGTAAAGAAAAAACTGAGTCACAGAGTATAAATCAGCAATCACATCGGATAATACACATAGGTAAGGACAGTATACATAAGTAACTCTATGTAAAGCCAACAAAGAATCTAGAGTATAGGGGGATAAGACGGGGAGCGAGGGGGGGAGAAGTGGGAAATGGGCAAGAGAAAGAGAGAGAAGAAGAGAGGAAAGAGAAAGCAAAAGAGGTCTCCTGCCTCCCAGGAGTAATGTAATCTACGAATGAAAAGTTAAAGCATTTCCTATCTAAGACATTAGATCCGCATAGGAAGCAGTGTACATAAATGCGAGCCAGCAGGACCAGATTTTCCGGGCTAAGGAAGATTTCCCACGATAATCATAGGTGAGATCTTCCATATGGTAGATATGGTCAACTGTGGTGAGCCACTGTTTGATGGTAGGAATGGTAGGTTGTTTCCAATATTTGGGGATCAGCGACTTTGCTGCATTGAGAAGGTGGGGGGTGATTGATTTTTTATAGCTTCCTGCTGACTCGCAAGTACAGTGAAATAACACCGTATAAGGTTCAGAGAGGATTGCCACTCCTTGAATTTTTTCAATCCAGTGTAAGATGTATGTCCAATATGGGTGGATTAGCGGACATAGCCACCAGATGTTGGCATGGGTAGCTGTTTGCCCACAACCTCTCCAGCATAGATCAGAGGTAGTTGGGTAAGTTCTATGAAGAAGGGCAGGGGTGTAGTGCTACCTAGATAGCAGTTTGTAATTAGCTTCGGCGACTCTTGAGGAAATAGATGAGGTATGAGCTAATTCCAGGATTTTGGATCTTTGTTAATCCGATAAGATAAGTTGCAAGTCTCTTTCCCAATTGGTTAAGAATGAAGGCCAATGCGATGGAGATAGAGAACGTAAAGCTTGGTAAAATAAAGAGATAAGACCTTTAGGGGATTGCTTGTTTGAAAAGACCAATTCAATTGGGTTAAGTTCCTGTACTGTGCGTAGCGGCTTAGGCAGGGACTTGATAAATTGAGAGAGTTGCATATATCTCCATTTGTCAATATGGGAGGTCGTGGAGGAGTCTTTGAGATCAGAGAGGGGGATCAAACCCGATGCTGATGTAAACTGGTGGAGAAGCGGAGGTGATTGGGTAGCCCAGCGCAGAATTGGTGATTGCGTTCTCCTGGCAAGAAGTAAGCATGGTCTGTCAAAGGTAAGAGAGGGGAGTTGTATGGCCAGTTAAAGGAGCGGCTCAAGTGGTCCCACTTCGAGAGAGTCGTCTTGGAAATGGGTGAAAGTTTGTCTGAAAAGTTTCAAAATTTCTTGGGGATCCAGATTTGAGTGTATAAGTCTTTACCAGCTAGGTCGCATTCCAGTTGTACCCAGAGTTTGTTGTTCTTATGGTGTTTCCAATCTGAGATTCTGGCTAGTATGATAGCCATGAAATAGGATTTTATATCTGGAAGTGCAAGGCCGCCAGTGGCTTTTTTCCTATATAGAAGTTGTCTGGGGATCCTTGGTCCTTTTCTATTCCAGATATATTTACATAATAAAGAAGACAAGATTGAGAAGAAGCCTGGGGGTGCACCGTAAGGGATCATTTGAAAAATAAACAATAATCTAGGTAACATATTCATCTTGATCACATTTATCCTCCCCAACCACAAATGAGCCAGTTGGGTCCAATTTTGTAAGTCTTTCCTAATTGAATTGAGGAGTGGTATGTAGTTGAATCTAAAAAGGGCAGGAAGAGTAGTTGTGAGGTGGATGCCTAGGTATTTTAGCGAACCATGTTGCCAGTTGAAGGGGAACGATGGTTTAACAGCTGCCACTAGAGCGGAGGGGAGAGGGATATTCAGAAGTTCAGACTTAGAAAGGTTAATTTTGAAGTTGGAGAAAGCTCCAAATATTTTGAAAGCTTTCATTAAATTGGGAAGGGATATTAGAGGTTGCTGTATGTAAAAAAGAATGTCGTCGGCATAAGCCGCATACTTATGTTCTCGGGAACCTACTTTAATGCCATGAATATTAGGATTATTTCGAATGGAGGCCAGGAAAGGTTCAAGGGAGAGGGCAAATAGTATTGGGGGTAGTGGGCAGCCCTGGCGCGTACCATTATGTAGGGTGAAAGGTTCACTAAGGGATCCATTGATTTTTAATTGGGTTGTAGGGTGTTGATATAGGGCTGAAATTCGGTTTAGCATATTCGGGCCCAGTCCCAAGGATGTGAGCATCGCCATGAGATATGCCCAGTCCACCCTATCAAACGCTTTTTCTGTGTCCGTAGATAATAACAGGGTGGGCTGGGAAATCGCACAAATATATGAGATCAAGGATAATGTCCTGAGTGAGTTGTCACGAGCTTCCCTACCCGGAACAAATCCGGTTTGGTCTCGGGACACCCACTGAGGAATCAGGGGGAGGAGTCTAAGGGTTAGGACTTTAGCATAGAGCTTGGCGTCAATATTCAAAAGAGATATGGGTCTGTAACTTCCACATAGACTTGGGTCCTTCCCTGGTTTGGGGATAATGGTTATGTGGGCATGAAGGGTTTCGGGTCTAAGTTTTGCGTCGTCCATAGTTGAGTTGGCATAGCGTAGTAAGTGGGGGCATAGGGTGTCTGAGAAGGTCCTATAATAGGTGACGGTGAGACCATCTGGACCTGGAGCCCTACCACTAGCCATGGATTTCAGGGCTTTTTTCAATTCTGACATAGTAAGATCGGTTTCAAGGGCTTTAAGGAGGGCGGTGGGTAGTATGGGTAGTTTCGCTTGTTTCAAGTATTCTTTAATCAGAGAGGATTTTTTGTCTGGGTCAGGGGTTGAACTTTGAACCTGATAAAGTTCCTGATAAAAAGAATGAAATTCCTTTGCAATGCCACTGGTTTCATGAAATAGAGAGCCGTTCGAAGATTTAATCTTAGCTATAAAGATTTCGATTTAGATTGCTGCAATGAACGAGCTAGTTGTCGGCCTGGTTTATCACCCCATTCGTATAGCCGCTGAGCGAGAATTCTGTGCTTGGATTTTAGTTCCAAATGAAATAGTTCCTTTAATTCTTCACGTTTGGCTGTCAGTTCATGAAAGGTGGTAGTGGACTGATGGGTTTTGTGGTTACTTTCAAGTTCCCCAATATTCTGTAGTAACTGAGATTGGCGTTGTAGCCTCTCTCTTTTTTTCCTGGTCCCCAGTTCAATAAATTTCCCCCTGATATGGGCTTTATGGGCCTCCCAGAGAACTCCAGGGGAGACCTCCGGGAGAGCATTGTCCAAAAAATAGGACGAGAGAGCGTCACCAATCTCCTTTTTATCTAGGTCATCAGAAATGAGATTTTCATTTAGTTTCATGGATATTGGGGCATGGTCAGAGATGGGAGATGTTTCAATTTTAGGATCGCTAATTAAATTAAGATAGTGGTGGTTTATGAGAAAGTAATCTATTCTGGAATAGGAACGATGGAGATGAGAATAAAATGTGAAATCTTTGTATTGTAGGTGGGCAATTCTCCAAGGATCAATCAGTTGTAGCTCTCTAGTAAACGCTTCCGCACAAAGGACAGGCGTTTAAGAGTTATGATGGAGTGCTTTTTGGTGGAAGGGACTTCCTCGTTCTCTTGCCCATTCTCGGTGAGGTCAGGATCGGGTCGATAGAGATGTTAATGAAGCAAATATACTATGCTGCCCTCGGAGCTCTCCCCAGATGCGTTCCATTTGTAAACCACGCCCCAGCGATTTTTGTTTTAAGTTTGTTGTTAGTGTCTGCTGCTTCTTTATAGGCATCTACAAGATCATTGTGTGCCTCTGCAAAATCAGACATTTTGTCCTCCATAATGTCGACTCTATCACCCAGGTCAGAGACTTCTGCTTTGATCTTGGAGACCACTGTCAGCATGTGGTTTTGTAAGGTGCTGCGGAGTGCCACCAGCATGCTCTTAAGAGTGGTGTCCATAATTGGCTGCCCTGTAGTGGGGAACTGTGATATGAGATCATTCTCCTCTCTTGTCTCCTCCATTGTGTCTGCCTCCCCCTCCTCGTCCAATAATGTCTGCTGCATGGGGTCCAGTCTAGGCCTAGACTTTTGTGGGCTTTGGGTAGGTGACTGTGGGTCACTTGCCTGTCCTCTACAAGACACTGGATTTGTTGTATTCATTGTTGTCCTCTGTCCGTGCGGACCATCTCGCTGCCTGCTGTCTGCTGTGTTCACTGAGGCGGCGCCATCTTGGGAACGGTGTGCTCGGGCTGCTGTGAAGATCTTCGCCAGTTTGCGGGGACCTTTTTGGGTCTTTCGTTTGCTCATCTTGTACCCTGAGTATTGGGGAGGGTTCCTCCACTGGATTTGGGTGTTTGCGCTTCTCCCGTCTAGCTGTGAGTCGCTTGTGGAGGCTGTAGTGATCGGAGCTATCTCACACTGCGGCCATCTTCCGCACTGCCGGCCATGCCCCCCCCTTGCAGTAAGTTTTAAGGACTATGTGTTAGCATTGTGCGCCCTGCTCTTATTTTTACACTGAACACCCTATCTGTCTCCATAGCCATTTGATCGCTCCTGCTACCGCTGTATATGATATAATCCCAATACCATCATCCCCGAGGTGGTTAATTCCACTTAAATGGGCTTGATTTATTTCTTACTGTGCATTATACACTAGCTGCTCCTTCTATTGGAAGGGAAGGATATCTGTACCCCAACCCCTTCAAACCTTGTTGATTGATTGGATATTGAAGTAGCTCTATACTTACCTTTACAGATCTCTGTATTATTTTGAATTTTGGCCCCTGGCCTCTATACTGGTCCATGTAGGAGCTGGAATCACTTGGATAGTGGTGTCATGGCCCCGGGACTAGAATATAGGTGATTCAATTGACCCTATCCCTGAGGTGCCCTCACTGAGGGGTGGTTTGTCCTGGGGCTGGGGGCGGGACCCCTTAATGGTCAAATACTTTAACATATTTAAAGACCTCTCCCAGTCAGGCTATACTGCCTGGGTTTGAGTATGTTATCGTCTTATGCATTAATGTTTGCCTATATATACTTATGCATGTAACATTTGTCTTTGTAGAAACATTGTTAAGCTGAAGTCTTCTTGAAGAATCATGTAAAAGTATCTGCTGGATCAGTCAGGATCCCCCGTGTGGGGTCAGAAATCAGACGCTCTAGCATTTAACTTCAGCTTCAATATGAATGTACACTGCTGTATTTATGTGTCGTGATCTCTATGGCAGAGAGATTTTTTTAATATTGTATTCTAATAAAACTGTATATTTTTTTATAAATTCTGTTTCATGTTCATTATGTACCATAGAAAGTCCTCATTTGCCTCACACAATAGTCTGTTCCGACATGTACCGTATTAATTAGGACGTTGGTACTCTTTGTATATGAATATTGGTGGCTTTCTTTTATATATCACTCCTAAACAGCCCCTGTAATTGGAATGAATGGCCAGCGCTTCTGAAGTGCCTGAAAGATGCTTCTGAAGCACTGCAACACGGGTCCTTTTGGCCCCTTTTTAACCACTTCATGGGGTTTAAAAGCACCCTGATAGCAGCGGCAAAGCACCGCTTAAACAGCTGTAAGGCGCCACTAAAACTAGTGGCGCTTAACCACTAACAGACCTGCCTCCCTGGTTTGAAAGGGGTCTTAATGTGTTGGTGTACCACAGTGCACACACACAAAATGTGCACTACCACATATATGTACTTTGCATGTGTATAATGTGTGTGGGTGTGTGTGTGTGTGGTGGGGGGAGCCCTATTTCCTAGGAGGACATCACATGATGTCCTCCCAGGATCACGCCTCATGCTCGCCCTACAGGACACAGTCCAGCTCAATCTCTTACCCAGACGCCTGACAGATCACTGTCATCATGGCACCTGACAGATCACTTTACCGGCCCGCTGCTGGTACCATGTGATCACTGTGGCCAATCACAGCAGATTACTGACAATTGTACACAATGAAAGGCTTTGATTCCTGCCATTCATTGTGTACTATTGTGATGAGCTCTGTGATTGGTCACAATGATCACATGGTACAGACAGGGCCAAGCACAGCCCATCGGTACCCTGGCCAGTCACAGCTAATCACAATAGTAAATACTGAATGAATCATTTTCATTCAGGAAAAATGGTTTCTTATAACTGTAAAATTCAGTTATAAGCAATAAGTAGAGTTGAGCGAAACTGAACTGTAAAGTTCGGGTCCGTACCGAACTTTGGGGTGTCCATTACCCGGACCCGAACCCAGACATTTGAAAAAAGGTTTGGGTTTGGGTTCTGGGTTCGGGTATTTGATCACGCATGTTGAATAGCTGCAGGGCCATTGGGGGGATATTTGTACTGTCTTGGCATTTTCAGGCCTCAAGAAATGAGATAGGCCATCAGTACATCAGGACTGATTGATTTTTAGACATACAGTATATATAACAAAAGTATTGGAACGTCTACCTTTACATGCACATGAACTTTAATGGCATCCCAGTCTTAGCCTGTAGGTTTCAATATTGAGTTCTCCCACCCTTTGCAGCTATAACAGCTTCAACTCTTCTGGGAAGGCTGTCTATAAGGTTAAGGACTATGTCTATGGGAATGTTTGACCATTCTTCCAAAAGCGTATTTGTGAGGTCAGGCAATGATGTGGACAAGAAGGCCTGGCTTGCAAGTTGCTCCACCCCAAACTCATTAATCCATGTCTTTATGGACCTTGCTTTGTGCACTGGTGCACAGTCATGTTAGAACAGGAAGGGGCTATCCCCAAACTGTTCCCACAAAGTTGGGAGCATGAAATTGTCCAAAATGTCTTGGTATGCTGATGCCTTAAGAGTACCCTTTACTGAAACTAAGGGGCCAAGCTCAACCCCTGAAAAACAACCCCACACCATAATCCCCCATTCATCAAATGATTTGGACCAGTGCACAAAGCAAGGTCCATAAAGACATGGATGACCGAGTTTGGGGTGGGGGAACTTGACTGGCCTGCACCTAACCTCAAACTGATAAAACACCTTTGGGTTGAATTAGAGCAGAGACTGTGAGCTTCTCATCTACATCAGTGCCTGACCTCACAAATATGCTTCTAGAAGAGTGGTCAAACATTCCCATAGGCACACCATGATCCAACACCAACAAATTCCTATCTGGCTCTTATGGTCAAAAGATCTTCATTTCCCATAAGCGCCTAACCTTCCATTTCCACTGCTCAAAATCAAGATCCTCAGCCTCTCTCCCTATACATACTGTTGGAGGTACAGATGGCTCCCCATCCCTCTTAGCTTTCCTTCTTTACCCGCCTCATGATTCTCTCTCTATCTTACTCCTTATCTAATATCCCCTCTGACATACACTGACCTCACTTTAAACACGGGCTACATCATCTTTCAGGGATGCGCACCATATTTCTGGATCCCCTTCTATTGTTGGTTTATGCTAACCCCTGCCTTAAATCGTAGCAATCTCTCGACCACTGTAGTCACCCAGGCATACCCATTAGTTCCTCAGCATCTTGACTTATCTCGCTCAGTGATGGATATGGTTCCCTAAGACAATACTCAAACTCCATCCCAAACTCGTGGAATATGGGGACCATTTACTAAACAGTAGATCCTCATCCACGTTCTCGAAACACCAACTATCATCTACATCCCCCATATATGACTTACCCAAGCGACTAAACTACATGTGACTCCTCAGTCAATGAGAGACCAGCTGGTAATCCTTGATAAAATGTATTTTTTTTCAAAATTTGGCAAAAATTAGAAAAATACCCAGCAGTGATTAAATACCACCAAAAGAAAGCTCTATTTGAATGTGAATTGTTTTTTATAAAAATGTAATTTTGGTACAGTTTGAGACACCCCATAGTTTACACTTTTTATTTCAGCAAAATTGGGTAAGTTAAAAATCTTCTTCTGAGCAATAACCCAATGCATTCCTATAAATAGTGGCATCCACAAATGTTTGGAGAGGTTCTGCTTTGATGTTTGCAAGTGCTGTTCATATGGGAGTCTTCCTGCTTTTGAGTTAGGATTAAATTGGCCAAAAGCAAGTGGAACATTATATTGTAAGTTGCCTTGACTTGTCAGGCTGCTATTTTTCTTTAGGCGCTATATTATTTGTAGCAAAGTGCAAATATCTTTATACCTGTTCCTGAAAATGGATCAAAACGTGTTTCCTTGTGCATCCTCCCTCAAGGGGAATTGAGTGTATGCTCTGCTGGATGGCTAAGGTTCATTGTTCTCCCTGTCATTAACTTACATGGGGTTAATGATTTACCTTTTGCCACAGATCCCTGTATAGCTATTATGAATGAAGGTAAGTGGATCAGCCATTTCTTTCCTGATTGCAACAAAATCTGTTTGAGTCACTCTTTAAGTGTTCTGTTCATCCTCTCCATGATATCTGAAGATCGTAGATGGTATGGCACAGAGAATCTTTACCCCCCAGAGGTTCAGAGATGCTATTTGTGACTCTGGTAGTGAATTCAACCCCCTTTTTTAATTTCCCCATCTTGACAACAGCTTGTTCTACAAAGATTTATCTGTAGCCAGGTCTTTTCTTAGAGGCAAAGGTTCCATCGAGGAGGAAATAATCCATCTAGTGACTACCACAAATATATATCTTTATCCTCCAGGGGAACTTGATAATGGTCCTACAAAATCATTCTGCAAGTTTGCTTAGGATTCCTCAGCTAAAGGTACCTTTGCTAAGACAGGTTTTTGCTTTTTTTGCTTAGGGTTCATTTGTGTGCAGACCAGACACCCCTGCACCACCTGTAAAAATGCATTACTAAATTTCTCCCACCAGTTATTTGGTAGACACATCTTTTTTTTTTTTTTAAATATGTTTATTGCAGGTTTTCATATAATTACAATAAACAAGCATTGTACAAATACTAAGACAGAGATCATTGTAATGCAATACATGTTAATATAAAGCACAACTCGACTCAGTGTTTATCGTAGAGACTTGGAGACCCCCCATTTCTAAGAGACAC
>BLSH010139982.1:19249-30842 GCA_018402905.1 Glandirana rugosa | reverse complement strand
ATCATAAATCTAGTGTCCCATATCGGAAGTTACGCACAATAAAACTTCTACTTGCACAGCTCACGCTGGTTGATACTTGGCGAATGGTTAATCCAAAGGAAAGGGATTATACTTATTTCTCGCCCCTGCATAACAAATTCACCAGACTTGATTATATCTTTATGACACAAAGGGACCTACCGAATTTGAAGGACGCGAAAATTGGCATTAAGACATTTTCAGATCGCGCTCCGATTTCCTTATCTCTGACTGCACCAACACCACATATTAAAGGGGGCACCTGGAGGCTTAACCCAACAATACTAGCTGACTTGTCAAGACAACAACACATTGCATCAGTGATAAAATCCTATTTCATTACCAACACCACAGATGACCTCTCACCCATAACGGTGTGGGGGGCTCATAAATGTGTAGTGAGAGGTGAACTCATAAGTCTGGGAGCCAAAAGAAAAAGAGAGGCTGACAAAGAAATGAATGACCTGATTAAACAGATTAGATGCCTGGAAACGCAACACAAACAATCATTAGCATTGACTGCTGCAATTAAACTTCAAGAACTAAGAAAGTCTTTGCAAAATATATTAGACGTCAAAGCGAAGAGGACCCTCTTCTTGAAAAAAAGGGTTCTATTATGAACATAGTGATAAATCAGGGAAATTCCTAGCTAGGGCACTGAAAGACTCACAACTGGCTACTAATATACATTCTATCAAAACCCCCGAGGGGAAACTGACTCATGAAACAGATAAAATTGATAAAGTATTTCAGGCTTACTACTCAAACCTGTACCATCTACAGCTCCCACATAAGCCTGCAGAATTTTCAGGCACACGGACACAAATTTTGAAAGACTACTTAATCAATAGTGGTCTCCCCAAACTCAACGAAGCAGATGCACACAAACTAGATGAACCATTGATGGAAGAGGAACTCATTGGTGCTATAAAAACATTAAAAACAGGGAAGAGTCCAGGCCTGGACGGCTTTACCGCACACTATTACAAAACGTATGCTAATCTCCTGTCACCACACTTACTTAAAGCCTTAAATTATTTTAAAGATCCCGAGCGGTCCCAATGGAATTTTTGATGGCCCATGTCACGATTCTCCCCAAACCAAATAAAGACCACACGGATTGCAACAATTATCGCCCAATATCCTTATTAAATCTCGATATAAAGCTATTCGCTAAGATTTTAGCGAATAGGCTACATCCCTTTCTAAATGACCTAATCGGCCCGGAACAAGTGGGCTTTATGCTTGGGAGAGAGGCTAGGGATAATGTCACAAAAGCCTTAAACCTTATCCATAGGGCACATTCTGACGACTTCGAGGGCATGCTGTTGTCCACGGACGCAGCAAAAGCCTTCAATAGGGTTTCCTGGGACTTTCTCTTAGAGACATGCTCACACATTGGCTTACAAACACACGTTTTCCTGGATTTCTACTTTGTACCAGTACCCGACAGCTAGATTGAAGATTAATAATACCCTTTCTGATCCAGTCAAAATGTACAATGGAACGAGGCAGGGTTGCCCCCTATCTCCCCCGTTGTTTATTTTGACACTGGAATCCCTGATAAGGACAATTAACAATTCTCCAGCAATACATGGGTTCCAGGTTGGTGGAAGAACATATAAGACGGCAGCTTATGCCGATGATCTGTTATTTTTAATAGCTCAACCACACATTTCCATTCCTAACCTACGTAAGGCATTCGACATATATGGCTATATGTCCAATTTTAAAATCAACTATAAGAAATCCGAAGCCTTGAATTTAACTTTGAGAGGGACTAACTTTGCCATGATCTGAGCTAACAGTCCCTTCAAGTGGGAAGAGAGGGCTCATAAATACCTTTGGGTATGCCTTGCACCAGATCTGGGATCCATGTATGCGATAAACTTCAAGCCCCTATCACCTAACCTAAACAAGACCCTTACCCAATGGAATTTAAAATATTTTTAATAGTTCGGAAGGGCGGCAGTAATAAAGATGTCAATTTTGCCACAAGTGCTTTATCTATTTCAAACTATACCGATACGCATACCCGCAAGTTTTTTCCTATCACTGCAAACAATGCTTCGGAGATTCTTATGGGCTTTGAAGAAACCACGCATTAAATTGCAACTTCTCACGAGGTCTAAACAGACTGGAGGATTGGGTTTCCCCGACTTCAAACAGTATTACTATGCTTCTCATATTACACGTATAATAGACTGGAACTGTCACGCCGGAAATAAAGATTGGGCGACTTTGGAGAATAGTACTGATGAGACTCCTGTGAGTTTCGCGCCTTGGATACCTTGGGAGGCATGTCACAATAACCTGAAATGCCACCCCTTGATAGGGGCCACATTAGAGATATTCAGAAGGACTTGCAAGACCCTGGACATCTCATCTTCACCAGGACCTCTGACGCCTATATACCACAATCTGGACTTCCCACCAGGTCAGCCGCTACATCAGCAAGCCCTCATATACAAACATAACCCCCTGTTGGCTACTAACTGCATACACCAAGGTAGAATGAAATCTTATGCCTCCCTTCAACTCGATCAGGGACATACAGCCCTAAGCTACTGGACATATAGACAAGTTCATAATTATGTAACTAACATTTCAAGACTTCCACACTTTAAAAGAACGCTCACACCAATTGAGAAGATATGTCTGGAAGGCTCTCCAACCCCAAAATCTACTTCGCTTGCCTACTCCCTGCTGCATCCCACCATCCCTGTGGACAGAAATATACACACAGCTATTTTGGGAGGACGCTCTTAAAATGGTGATTACTGATGACCAGTGGCTCCATGCATGCGTGTTTTCACACAAGTGCTCTATTAGCACTAGATTCCAGGAAACGTCATTTAAAATTCTTACAAATTGGTACATAACCCCAGTTAAACTGAAAAGATGGTTCCCTGAATTACCTGACAGATGCTGGAGATGCAGCGGGGATCAAGGCACTTTATATCATATATGGTGGGTATGACCCCAAATTCAAACCTACTGGACTTCAGTCAGGGACACTATAAAAAAGATCACAGAAACTACCATACCATTAACACCTGCTTGCTGTCTCCTTCACATTTCTAATCGATCCATGACAACATATAAGAGGTAGCTGACTAGACATTTACTCATAGCGGCAAAATCATTGATTCCCAAATATTGGAAATCTGTATATACACCTACCTTGAAAGAATGGATAGTGCCAGTGAACGACCTGTATGCAATGGAGGAGACCAGGGCAATAGCTAACAAATCGACAGACAAACACAATAAAACATGGAACACCTGGGTAAATTTCAAATATACAAAAGCATATGACCACCTCCTTAGGTGTTGATACTTGATACATAAGGCCTTAAAGGCCTTGGAACCATCATCCAATTCCATTTAACCTACTTTTCTCTGTTACATTTACCTTATTTTTCCTAATCTTTTCTATTATATCTTCCTCATAGATATATTTTCATTATTAATACACAGGTTGGAGGCGCAATTAGACTTATGTCGCTTCGGGACAGCTTTGTGATTATTCTGCTCAGATGTTGTTTGATCGCTTATATGTCCACACTAAGGTTTTAAGTCTACACACCAAGACCCTTAAGTTCTATTTGGAAGACGAGTTGTGTGGGTCTTTGATAAACGTATGATGTACAACACAGCTTTCATTGTAGGAATCATATGCAATGTTAAAACAAACTTATGAAGGAACATAACAAATGAGGTTCATTCTGTTGGTGGCTGGGTGCTTCTGCCCCTTCGGTTGCAGATTGATCCCACATGGGGAGACCGGATGGGGGAGAGGGGGCATCTGGCGACACGGCAGTGCACTATGAAGAAATAGTGCTTAGTATGTAGCTAAAGTGTTTTGTAATAGGTTTCAAGCTCATAATTAATTAAGTAACATAAAAGCTAATATTCTATCGAATTATTGAATATGTGTTGTACTTGTAAAACAATCATTGCGATCACTGTAATCTGTATTTTCCTTTGAGAACTCAATAAAAACATATTAAGAAAAAAATAATAATTATAGTTGAGTATAATTAAACTCCTGCGAGCAGTTGGAATTTGGCCTTTCCATTGGAGGGTAGTGCCAACTTGTTGTCACCTGATGGGATGGCATGGAATAACATGGCATTTGATTAGCAGCTGCTGCGATGGCTGTGGTAGTGGTGGTGATGTTGGTGTTTCAATATCTGACAAATGTGCGCTTTTTGACAATTGCCCAATGTCCGCCTTGTAGGACTTGTAGTAGTAAATTTTCTGCCAAATTGCGTTGTTCGGCAGAAAATTTTCTAAATTTGTTGGATTTGTTGAAAATTCCAAAACCATCATAATCATCAGGCTTTTGTTCAAGAGCTGAATTTGCCTTTGAAAAGAATGTAGATGTGGCTTCCTCCAGGTGCCTCATTCTTTTTGCCTTGTGTCTTGGTGCAGCAGGAGTTGGCGGAATGGCATCCTCATAATTATCAAGTTCCTATGATTAGAAAGTAAGATTGCTATTAGCAAAGTAAAAAAAAACGTTTTAAACATAGAAAGCATATAGATCTATCATTACATTACATGGTTTTAAATGAATACTGAACAACATAGACACTTGAAGACTATAAAATTACATAAATGTATATAAATTAAAAAAAAAACCCTAAAAAAGTAATTTCATAAAAGGTTAAAGTATCAAACTATCCTGCAGTTACCTGAGACTGTGGAATGTCCTGAGAGATGTCAACATCAATATCAGATGTTGGTGATTCTGTAGAAGCTGGAGAAGGGCATGCAAGAGTATAAAGTGAAGCTCTGATATCTACTTGCTCTAACAAGAAGCTTAGGTTTTCATAGTACCACAGCCATAGAACATAAATGTCTTCGACTCCTGCTCCTGATTTTTGTGAGGCCCTTACTTTATTGAGTTCCTTTTTGAACACAGTTCTTATATTGGAAGTTTTGTTCCGGACATACTGTAATGTAGCATTAGGGCAAACTTCTTTGCTAAGTCCAGCTAGCTTGCTGAGGGCCTCATGCCTCTTGTTGCGGTCTGAATATTCTTTTGACTTCACCTTCCAGAGGCAAGGCATTTACCTCTACATTTCTATAAAACATTGAAGGAACTCAGGGTTGGTGTCCGTCATTGTTTTCTGCAAAATAAAAATGCAATGCTCAGGCATCAAGCACATAGTGCCTACATAAGTTGCAAATGCCCACAAAAATATGATACAATTTGGGGATCCTGGGATTAAATAATAACTACCCATATAACTTTACAGTCTGTACTGGCAGCTAGCTTCTCAGGGTGGAATAAGTACAATATACACAGGTACAAAATACAGCATAGCTAATAAATGTTGACTTCTCTCTCTAAATAAATTGTCATTTATACTGCTAAAGTTAATTCTAATGGGAATTTGAAAGTTGCTCATAGAACTGCCAGCACTTTTAGTTATTTTGGATAATTTTGCACTAATATACACATTATTGTTAACATGCAAACTGTGCCATGAAGATGTTTGTACCATTCTTTAATGTTCAAATAAAAATCTTTCCTGTTAAAAATAAAACTAAAAGTCTTGGGGAATCAACAACAAGAATTCATGAGGCCTACTTGATGCTGCAGCACCTGGGTGTCCACCTATAATGTTAAATGATCCCATATACATATCATAGAAAAAGGGTGACAAAATTATCTTAGTTAGTTGAAATGTTCACCTTCATTCTTTGAAATGTTCACTTGTCTAGTGGAACGATCAGAAAAGCGATTGCTCGTTCTGAAGAGGAAACTCGGGACTGCTACGTGTCTTGGTTTGATGACGTATTAAGCATGCGCCTGTTGCTCTGCCTCGTTCTGATGTCTCAAGCAGCAGTGTGTATGTTCGTAGGGCTTGTCGGCAACACACACGAAAGGCGATTAACGATATGGCAGATGAGGAAAACGGAGGGGAGCACATACCAACAATCATTGGGAAATGTGTAGTGTTGAGCGAACTCGAACTTTACAGTACCGAACTTTGGGGTGTCCGGGACCCGAACCCGGACATTTAAAAAAAAGTTTGGGTTCTAGTTCGGGGTTCTGGTATTCAACTCCACGTGTTGAATAGCTTCCAAGGGCAGCCAATCAACAAGTGTTTTACTGGTTTGCCCTTAGAAGCCATCACAGCCATGCCTACTAATGGCATGGCTGTGATTGGCCAGTGCATCATGTGACCCAGCCTCTATATGGAGCTGGAGTCACCGTGCTGCATGTCATATGCTCTCAGGCTAGTTTAGAGAGGATGCTGCTGGCTCTGTGAGGGACAGATTGCAGATATTATATAACATCTCATCCTGCATTACTGAACAATCTGATTGTGGACTAGGTAGAGATTACTAGTACTGCTGCTTTGAGGGACAGATTGCAGACCTCATCCTGCTGCACAGAATGATCTGACTGGACTAGGTAGAGTCTACTGCTTAGAGGGACAGATTATTGTTCTAAAATCATTTCCAAGTTCTATAGGGAAAGGTCCCAGCTGTTGCTTTAAGGGACAGAATATTGTTCTAAAATAATTTCCAAGTTCTATAGGGAAAGGTTCCAGCTGTTGCTTTAAGGGACAGAATATTGTTCTAAAATCTTCTTCAAGTTGTATAGGGAAAGGTTCCAGCTGTTGCTTTAAGGGACAGATTATTGTTCTAAAATAATTTCCAAGTTCTATAGGGAAAGGTTCCAGCTGTTGCTTTAAGGGACAAAATATTGTTCTAAAATAATTTCCAAGTTCTATAGGGAAAGGTTCCAGCTGTTGCTTTAAGGGACATATTATTGTTCTAAAATCATCTCCAAGTTCTATAGGGAAAGGTTCTTCCAGCTGTTGTTTAGAGGGACAGATTATTGTTCTAAAATCATCTCCTAGTTTTATTGGGAGAGGTTCCTGCTGTTGCTTAAAGGGACAGATTATTGTTTCTTGCACAAAATTAAAAAGTGCATCTACATTGCTGGTTTAAAAAAAAAAAATTCTAAAAACTACATTTGCGGCCAGCGGTGCATTTCTTGCACAAAAATAAAAAAAATGTCTACATTGCTGGTTTAAAAAAAAAAAAATTCTAAAAACTACATTTGTGGCCAGCAGTGCATTTATTGCACAAAAATAAAACAAATGTCTACATTGCTGGTTTAAAAAAAAAAAATTCTAAAAACTAAATTTGTGGCCAGCGGTGCATTTCTTGCACAAAAATAAAAAAATGTCTACATTGCTGGTTTAAGAAAAAAAA
The DNA here is from genome assembly GCA_018402905.1 of Glandirana rugosa. Classification (NCBI taxonomy): domain Eukaryota; kingdom Metazoa; phylum Chordata; class Amphibia; order Anura; family Ranidae; genus Glandirana; species Glandirana rugosa. Next base: position 23,585 of record BLSH010139982.1, on the reverse strand, counting down.
AATATTCCAAAAACTACATTTGCGGCCATCGGTGCATTTCTTGCACAAAAATAAAAAAAACAGTGTTGGCTACCTCCTCCTCCTCCACCGCCACTTCCACCGCCTCGTCAACCTCCAACTCCACATCCACCTCCATTTTTTTTTTATGTGACTTTAGCTTAAAAATTATTTTAAGTTATTTCCCTATCCCCATTTCTTTGTAGGGCACTTGTCCGACTCTTACCCCCATTTTCCTTCCTTTTGCAGACCTCTAGGACTTGCCAGTACTTTGTTACAGCCATTTTTGTGCCTAAAAGTTCAGGTCCCCATTGATTTCAATGGGGTTCGGGGTCCGGGATAAAGTTCGGGTCAAGTTCGGTCCCGAACCCGGACTTTTTCCCGAAGCTCGGTCGAACCTGCCGAACCCGAACTTCCAGAGGTTCAATCAACTCTAGAAATGTGAGAAAAAGGTAAAGGCAGCAGCAATGTCCGGGAACTAAATGGTTGATCTGGTCTATCTGCTGGAGAAGCACGATTATGATGGAAGGCTCCAAAAATATGATAGGTCCAACAGCAGAAATGACAACATCTTGGACAAAGTTGTGCACTATTTATGAAAGATGCATGGCGTAGAAAGGTCAAAAGACCAACTCAGAAAAAGATGGTCAGATTTAAAGAACCGTGAGAAGAAACAGATGGAAGAAATCCATCACACTCTTCAAAAAAGTAAGTATCTATTATAAGCATATGCAATGATAAATAAACACGTATTGAAGTACTGTTACAGTGTCTTTGTATATATGATCTTTAAATGAATGTTTAATTAAAATAATTAAATCTTATATTTGCTTATATTTCAGGAAAAAAAAAATTAGAGGCAGAGAAGATGTCAAAAAAGAAGCTGTGCTGAGCTGCAAAGTACTTCTTCTAAAAAAGAAGAAAAAGATGAGGAGAACAAAGAATATATGTGCGCACAATGCATAATTCAAGTAGGTACTCTAGCATATATAAGCAAATATTTATTTCACATTACATAGTACTAACAAACCCCTATTTTTTTATTTGAAAGGAATCACAATAAGAGCAAACATAATGATGGTGAATTACCAAAATACGAAGAATTGAACAAACCAATGAGGACAGTGATGTCATAACGGTGGGAGATGCACCTATTCCAGAGTCTGGTGACATAGGTTTGTTTTTACTGATCTTCTCTGTACCTATATACAAGTGTTTTATGTATACTGTTGTAGTATTGTACTACAGTATATAGGGGTGGGGTATTGGTTCAAGCCAAATGGGAGATTCCAAGAAGATCATATTTGCATGAATATTATCCCATTGGTAGGTGAGTATTCAAAGAATATATCCGCACACCAATGCAGCACTGCTTAGGCTTGAAGTTAAACATTTTTGAAAGTTTTTTGCTGAAGTATATTGTTATGTTCTCGCATTTTTTTTTATATCAAATATGTAATAGTTATTACCTCCTCTGTACAAGGTTTTTGCACTAGGTAGACCATATCCTTTTTTTTTCTGTGTTCCCTTGGTGATGCTCCTGGCTCATCCCCTTCTCTAGTGTCCCGTCTAAGAAGTGCTTTTCCCTGGTTTCTCTCGTGTAGACGTGATTCCTTGTCCTGTTGTTACATCCATTGACATAGACAACAGGACTTGGCACTGCACAAGAGCTTCTTCTTCACTGGACTTGATTGTCCAGATTGGATCCAATCAGTACCCGAGACAATGTTTGGAGGGGATGTGCTTGTCCCCAGCGCAGGAATGTTCGTGCTCAGGCAGTTAAACAGGGAAGTCTGAAGGAAAGCTGTAACGAAAATTTTTTTTCACCTTACTGCATAGACAAACCACTTCCGGACCGCCGTACGTCGTTTGACGGCGGTACTTTGAAGTGGAATACCGTTGTTATGGTAGCAGATAGCTACCATAACCCCGGTATCTTTTTTTACAGCCGGCGATTCTGCGTCAGATAAAAGTGGTCTTAGCGGCGGATTCGCTGCGAGATCACTTTTATCAGCGGCGGGAGAGGTTCCCCCGCCCCTTCCGCCGCTTTCCGGTCATCTCCGCCACTTACCAGACCCGCCGACAGCGGCGGAGATGATCGCGTCCTTCCCCCCCAGTGTCCGTGAGCCGAGTGAGCGGCTGAAGCCGTTCACCCGGCTCCATAACATGGCTGGGCGGAAGCTACGTCACAAGTCGCTTCCGCCCAATGCTCTTAAATGCTTTTTTTTTTTTTATGCATTTAAGTGTAAAAATGAGATCTGAGGTCTTTTTGACCCCAGATCTCATATTTTGGAGGTCCTGGCATGCTTTTTTCTATTACAAAGAATGTTTACATTTCTTGTAATAGGAAAAAAAGTGATCAAATTTTTTTTTAAAAAAAAGAAAGTTGTAAAAATAAAAATTAAAAAGTAAAATACATAATTAAAAAAAAAAAATTTTAAAGCGCACCGTCCTTGCGAGCTCGCGCGCATACATAAGTCCCGCCCACATATGAAAACGGTCAGCAAACCACACATGTGAGGTATCGCCGCGATCGTTAGAGCGAGAGCAATAACTCTAGCCCTAGACCTCCTCTGTAACGCAAAAATGCTAACCTGTAGAATTTTTTAAACGTCGCCAATGGAGATTTTTATGTTGCAAAGTTTGTCGCCATTCTGCGAGCGGACGCAATTTTGAAGCATGACATGTTGGGTATCATTTTCCTCGGCGTAACATTATCTTTCACAATATGGAAAACAATTGACCTAACTTTACTGTTGTCTTATTTTTTAACTCAAAAAACTGATTTTTTTTTTTTAAAAATCGCGCTTTTTTTTTTTTTTTTTTTTATTAAATATGTTTATTGCAGGTTTTCATATAATTACAATAAACAAGCATTGTACAAATACTAAGACAGAGATCATTGTAATGCAATACATGTTAATATAAAGCACAACTCGAAAGAAGTCTTCACTACAACAAAATCTGTACCAAATTGTTGAGGGAGGGGGGAGGGGAGGGGTAGTAAATAAGCGACGGAGTTACCCTGAGGCCAGAGATGCATATTTTTAACATTGTAATGTGAGTGCTTGGTGAACCTTCCCTTGGCTAAGAGACCCAGGGAGGGTAATAAACCTTTGTTTTTGACCGACCACGCAAGTGTAAGGTGAAATACCATAAAGTATAACCTGAAGGTATATTAGTTAATTCTGTCAAGGGCAGTAGTGCTTCTAGCTGGTTCTCTACTGTGGTGGCTAGGTATTTGAGCCATCAATAACTTTTAACTTGCCCAATTGGTTAGCAATGTCTCTTTTTAGGTACCAGTCCATGTAGCGGAATGGTCGCATCAAGTTTTGAGTCTCTTCTTGCGTAAATGTGTGTTCTATATAGTTGCGCCATTTTCTAAAGAATTGGGTAGTAGGTTTAAAGTTGAGAACAGCTGTGTCTAAGCTCTCGATGTGGATGAGTGAGCGAGTGATCTGTTTCGCATGATTCAAAGATGGTGGGGTAGGGTGAATCCATTGTTGCATAATGGTCCTCCTAGCAATTAGAAGGAATAGGTGGGTCCAGCTTGAAAGACTAGAAACCTTTATTCCAGTGGTGTGCGGTGGTGATGAGTTGGAGCCAAATAGGCACATCTGTGGGGTATATGGGACTTTGTCCTTAGCGACCTGTTCAATGTAGTTGATGATTGCTTTCCAGAAGATAACTATTTCCGGGCAGTCCCATAGTCGATGTAACAAGGTAGGATGGTCCCATTTACACCAGGGGCAACGTGCCTGGTTAGGATTGTCCTTACTGTGCCTATAAGGGAGGTAGGCTCTGTGCATAATCCTATACTGAGTTTCTCTCCATGTTTCGGAAATGGTTAATTTATGGATATGAGTATAGCCTTCTATGATCTTCTCAGGCAGCTCATCATCGGAGAGGATTTTGGACCATTTGCGGAACAGTGGTAATCTATGCTTAGCTGCCTGTAGATCCGCAAGGTACGGGTATAACTCTGAAATGGAGTAGGAGTTCTGCTGGATAGCTCGATCAACAAACGACTGTTGGAAGGAGTTAGTGCTTTGTCGTTGAGACGACCTGAGGTAATCCATTAATTGGGTATAGTAAAAAGCATGAGTCAGTGGCAGGTTATACTCCATTGCAAGAGTTTGAAAAGATTTAAACTTTCCATCTATGCTTTGATAAACTGAAGTTACCTTCTTTAAACCTTTAAAAGCCCATAAATCAAAGATGTTGACTACTCGACGGACTCTTCTAGTATCTTCCGATATGAGTATAGGTATTTAATTGGTAAAGGCTTTGTACCTCTCTTTGAGTCATATCCTAATACGTGTCTCGGATGGAGGGAATA
>BLSH010139961.1:10395-20818 GCA_018402905.1 Glandirana rugosa | reverse complement strand
GTTCCTGCTACCGAGTCGCATCGGTTCATGATCGTTCCTACTACCGATTTGCATCGGTTCATGTCAGTCCCCGGTACCGAGTCGCATCGGTTCAAGTCAGTCCCCGGTACCGAGTCGCATCGGTTCATGTCAGTCCCCGGTACTGAGTCACATCGGTTCATGTCAGTCCCCGGTACCGAGTCGCATCGGTTCATGACCGTTCCTACTACCGAGTCGCATCGATTCATGACCGTTCCTTCTACCAATTCGCATCAGTTCATATCAGTCCCTACTACCGAGTCGCATCGGTTCATGACCGTTCCTTCTACCGATTCGCATCGGTTCATATCAGTCCCTACTACCGAGTCGCATCGGTTCATGACCGTTCCTTCTACCGATTCACATTGGTTCATATCAGTTCCTACTACCGAGTCGCATTGGTTCATGATTGTTACTACTACCGAGTCGCATCAGTTCATGATCGTTCCTACTACCGATTTGCATCGGTTCATGACCATTCCTACTACCGAGTCGCATCGGTTCATGATCGTTCCTACTACCGATTCGCATCGGTTCATATCAGTTCCTACTACCGATTTGCATCGGTTCATGACTGTTCCTACTGCCGAGTCGCAGCGGTTCATATCAGTTCCTACTACCAATCGCATTGATTCATGCCATTTCCTACTACCAATTTGCATTAATTATGTTAGTGTTCTGCCGATTCTAATCAGTTTGTGTCATGCCGCTAATTATCCTCAATTTATCTATTGATTTGCATCGGCTCATGTTATTTCCTACCATGGATTTGCATCAAAGCAAATCAGTTCACATGTAATTTAAGTCAACCCACTTTTTGCTAAAGCCCACTACCGTTTCGTATCGGTTCGTGTTTTTTTTCCTTACTACCGATTCGTATCGATCCATAGCATCGGTTCAAGTTCCACGCCAAGCACAGTTACGGTTTGTTTGGCCACAATACACCCAACTTGCTATTTACTATCTTCATCCTTCACCTATCTATAGGTCAATTTTGCAATCGCAGCAATTTATTAGTACAGGTTCTTGAAAGCATGCATTCGAGGACCACGTCTTGCAAATCGCTGGAAGCACAGGTACGTGTTACTCCATACATTACAGCAAGCAGGCATTGCGATCGCTGCAAGTACGTGTTGTCATTTAAGCCCCTAGAAAACGCTGCGATCACGTAACTATACAAACTCCTTGCGATCTCTGTCAACATGTACAAACACACACCTCTTACAAATGCTGCAAGTATGCTTAAATAAACGCCTTGCAAATCGCTGCCAGCACGTTTGACACTCCCCGCAACGCTGCAAGCATGCATTTCAAACTTGAACTTCTTGCAATCGCTGCAAACACATATTTTTGTAACTCCTTGCAATCACTGCGGCACGCATCATCGCAAACCCCTCGCAATCACTGCCAACACTCACTGTCAAACTCCTTACAAGCGCTGCATGCATGTATTTACGTAAATTCCTCGCAATTACTGCGGGCACGCATCAACATAATACCTCTCAATCACTGCAAGCACACATTTACATAAACTCCTCGCAACCGATGCGAGCACGCATCATCACCTATCCCTCGCAATCGCTTTGAGCAAGGACAAACACAACCCCATTACAAGCACATTCTCAGTGGCACACAATCAGCCACACACCATTTTAGTGGCACTTAATCGGCCACTCGTCTCCAGTGGCATTAACATACGGGCCACTCATCATTTTCTCTGTCATTTCTCCTTAGTTCAGTCAAGTTCAGGTCGCATCCTGCATCAGATTGGATGTTTTCCCTGAAAAAAAAAAAAAAAGGGGAAAAAACCCTCCCAACGTAGGGATCGCTTCTTCATCAGGGCCACCCGCATAACAAGGGTGTTATAGGGAAGCCCATATAGGGAAATAAAAGAGAGATAACTTTTTCACTCATGTCACTCCTGCTACAGGTTCGATCCATACCAGGACCTTAATGATAGAGCGTTAGTCAGGTGTAGTTCACGGGTCTTTTCTGTCACATATTCTGCAGCACTCTGTCACTAAATCTTTGATTTTACATTCACCATTCGGCATACTAAGGTTGGGTGTTAATTACTGTCACATATGTCTATGCATTACACTCTCTTTTCGGAGACCGACTCTCCACCTCACAGACAAGGTCGCTGAACATCAACTTGCTGACAGTGCAAGAGTTAAGCAGACCGAGCATGCGTCATAAATCTACAGACCGAAACATTCCTACATAGGCTGTACCAGACTCCAGCTGCTTGCCCCAGTACGCCCTGGGGCTCTAGTCCACACGTTTGTGCCCAGCACAGACAGACACCCGAGCTATCGGTTACCTGGCCAGTCACCTCCTGGCTCACCTCGGGTGCCACGCACTTTCTTGAGTTTTCTAAATTTCCACTATACACTGTTCTTTGACCGTAGAACAGCTTTGGCTCTATCTATGCATGTAATTTCGTTCCTGTACCTCTTTCCTCATTCTTGAATTTCTGTATCCCACTCCGTCCTTTTCCCCTCTTCCACATCCCCTTTTGACACATACCCTCTTGTTTTTTCTCAAGACCGACTTGAGTGTCACCGACACGGAACTCTTTTCGCCACTTCGCTGGCCTACGCTCCCCGCTCTGTGCTGTCTGTCAGTCAATTGGCCACACTGCAAACAGGTGCACAAATGTGGCCACAAGTTGCCCCTTCAACCCCCCGTCACCTCAGGATTCCACACCGGCTTCATCACTCTACCTCGCTCAACTCACAAGTGCAAAAAAAACCTCCAGTCAGCAACCCTCGACAAACAAGGGATCGATACCCTGCTACAGGCCAAACTAGACAAAGGATCTGTGATTGGTCCTTTCCCCAGTAACCTTCCAAACCCTGGAGATTCAGCCCTTTTTGGGCTTGTCAAGGGCAAGTTCTCCAATAATTTTGGTTATTTTTCTGCACCTCATTCTTTGCACATTCCGAGCTTGAATTCCCTGATTCCTTCCAAGAAATTTTCCTTGAAATATACATCAGACGACGTAGCTGTTCAAGCAGTCTTTTTTCGTGGAGCCTGTCACACCGAGCCCAGTGTCAGTTGGTTATCCATTACCTAGGTGATTTTTCTACTTATCAAGCGACCAGACTTACCACCGGTAACCTTGATAGGTTGAGAGTGGTGTTCAACAACTACAATGTTCCCATAGCTGAACTCAAAGTGGAAGCCCAGCACAAGCCATCACCTTCTTTAGTGTCACTTTGGACACACACCATGCAAGCCAGCCTGCCTCCTGGCGAACTAGTCCATATCAGGTCGGTCGTTCATGACTTTACTTTTTCGCAGGGGGTACTAGGAAACAGATGCAGACTTTGCTAGGGACGCTCAATTTTTACAATAAGTATTATTCCTCAAGGCCACTCTTTTATTTTACGGCTCCTACTTTTCCTTACTCATGTACAAGGTGCTGACCAAATCATTAGGTAAGACCCGGCATCCATAGCCGACTTACAATTTATGTGGAACTCATCCCACATTGCCAATGTCATATTAACTGTAAGAGAATTCTGATCAAACATCCAAACATCCATTTTAAATCAGCTTTGACCTTTCTATAGTGGATAAGGTTCCTCCTTATGAGGAAAATTTTTAACTTTCTATAATCATTTTTATAAAGAGAAGTAAGTTACAGGTGTGTAGACAATCTAACCGCAATCTAACCGCAATTGCTAGAGAGGAAATGGAAACAGATATTTTGCAGCTCTTTGACAAGGGAAGTAAGTTACAGGTGTGTAGACAATCTAACCACACTCTAACCGCAATTGCTAGAGAGGAAATGGAAACAGATATTTTGCAGCTCTTTGCAAGGCTTGGAGAAGAAATATGCAAGCTTCAGCAATATAAACGGAATAAGCTTAAAAAACATGTTGTCTACACACCAATATTATACCTATATTATACGTCACATATATAATTCAATGTTAAACTTTGTATAACCTTGTTGTATCGGGGCAGAATATAGCTGTAGGCATTGTAATTGGCTACAGCAGTATGGGTGGGTATAGTGGTTAAGGGGAGTTAAGGGGAATATCTGTGGTTAAAGTTTATAAAACACCTTGTTACGTAATAAAACTTTGCAATCTTTGTGAACCCAGAACTTGTTTGGTTTATTGATTGTCCGACCGGTTGAAGTCCCAGCCACACCCAAACCTATTTGGGCAGCCCAAAAGCAGGACCATAGAAGGGAAAATCTAACAAATGGTAGCAGAGGATGGTTCCGTAACTCCAGGTGAGTAATGATTCCGGCATATATTTTATGTTGATTGAATTATTGCTTGTTCTGGATGCGGTATGATCTTTTAAGAGAAAAAGGGAAGTAAGAGATATTTCTGAACAGGAGGGGTTAGACTCGCTCCTTATTCATGAGAAAGGTATTACGGTATTATTGTACAGGAGGGGTCAGACTCGCTCCTTGTTTATAAGAGGCAGGGGACAGCTGTGCGACAGTTTGTCACCGTGACAAACTGTCGCACAGCTGTCCCCTGCCTCTTATAAACAAGTCCCGTGACTTTGTTTATCGGGGGGAGAGACTCTCGCCCGTAGTTTAGCATAGGGAAAGTTGTAATACGGGGATGGAATATTGATTCCATGCCCTCAGGTTTGTGGTGTGGACTGACAAGTTCTGTGACTCTAGAATTCTGGAGATTCATAGAGGTGGATTGTGTAAATTGATAAATGCCCATAGTGATTCAGGTCTCACAGACCTATCGTGCTTATCCTTTGTATTGTCCTCGGTGCAGACATTCTTGTCAAGCAGTGATGATTGTTTTTTACAATGTATATGTGATTACTCCTAGTTATTAATAAGATACTGTTGTCATATTGTTGTTATTACAACTGCTGCTACAATTACAATTGCTGCTAAATATTGTGCTGCTGTGCTGTACTTTATATTATACGGTTTGAATTTAGTTAGGGATTTTTATTTCTGAAACCCTATTGAAATGGGTAATAGACTTGATAGGGATTCGGAAGGTGAGCCGGATTCCAAACCAAGTCCGTTACTGTTTGTGTCCGGCACCTGTGGGGTACATTGTGTTGATCCGTTTTGGAAGAATGTGCACAGACGTGCACAAGATTTTCAGATTAAGGGAATTGGGATAGTAGGTCCGGCCTCGGAGAATCAGTGGGAGGAGGTGAAGAAAATTTGTGGTGTTCATGCAAAATACAACTACCCCCCCGGTGACTGGGATGAAAAATATATGCAAAAATGTTTTAAGAAATGGGATAAAGCTTTAAGAGAGTATCGTACCAGGTTTCCATCCAGCTCCCACATCTGTGTAAGGAAGGACATGGGGACATTGTCTTCATTAGAGTACCAAATGACTGAGACTGAAAGACCCCCTCCCTCTTATGACACAACAGTGCTCCTTCCAGACATACCCCCACCACCCTTACCTCCACCACCACCTCCAGTTGCAGTGCCCCAACAGTGCCCAGTTATACCCGACGATACTCAACTTGAGCTTCCAGAGATTCAACCCACAGCTCCCCCAATCTACCCAACCGTACAGGAAGAGGAGTCCCCGGTCGCACAACAATTGATGTTTGCGGAGGAGACCCCAGACCCTACCCGTCCGACGGACAGACTGTATCCAGACCTAAATGACCAAACTATGTTAATGAATACAGCAGTGTTAGTGGCTGCAGTAATGAAGGAAACAAAAAGGTTGAAAGAGGAAGGGAGTTCACCAGAGCAGCCGACAGCTAGATCACGAAGGTGGCAATTTGAGTCGTCACTAAATGAATGGCTCGAGAGGCAAACTGAAGTACAGCGTACCTTAGAGAAAAGGATCAGAGAATGGGAGCGACACCCAGAGAGGGAAGATGAGGAGGATGACCCGTCCGATCAGTCGGAGGGGGAATTACCTACTGAGGAGGATTTAGATGCCATGGCAGAAGTATTAGAAGAGGAAGAGTTAGGAAGAACCCGCTCTTTGGCAAGGAAAAAGGAGGATCTAAAAAGGAAGGTCTCAGAATTAAGGAATAAATTACATAAGAATAGGAAAGATAAAAGGGAGAGAGAGCAGGAGGAGGAAGAGGAACGTATTAGAAAACAGAGAGAGAAAAGTTCAGATGAGGACACTGACATTGAGTCAACAGCAGCATCAGCATCACTGGTGAAACATGCAAGTCCTAAATATCCAATGATATCAGTAGGAGAGACAGTTGTGAACGTGCCCATGCCCATAGGCATGGTCAAAGATTTAAAAAGTGTATGTCCCAACCCAAAAAAGGATCCAAGGGGGGCTGGAAGTTTCCTACACAGATATACAGCAGGGTCTATGTGTACAAAGGATGATTGTAGAACAATAATTTGTACAGTTGATCCAGATCACGGGAGTGAGTTTGATGTGGACAAGGCTATTAAGGAGCTCACGGTAGATTCAACAGGGCAGGAAAAGGAGGAAACAGTGGAGACCTGGAGACAATTCTGGGACTTAGTGGGAACGTTTTGGGCTAAGAGATACAAAGGGGACACCAACATTCATACAATGTTAGCTTGTAAACAAGAACCAAGGGAGGATTTTTACACCTTTTGCAAACGCCTCCATGGTCTTTATAAAAACACAGGCATAGATTCATCGGAATTGTTCAATTCAACGTGTATGTCTAATGGGGATCCCAAGGTCACCCAGCTGCTGAAATTAGTAAATTCTGAGTGGGTAACACAGACGGCAGATGATTTCCTGGCTGATGTGGCTAAGCGTTCAGCCTCAGGAGTATTCACACAAAAAGGGGGGGTCTTCCATATGATGCCATCCCAACAAAATACAGTGACAGACACATCGGACAATGGTACTCCCATGCTGATGTACCACCAACGTGGGGGAAGCGGTAGGGGAAGACCTCTGAGGTATGGAGGAGTAAATCAGGATAGGACTTACACCTCTCCCCAACATGAACCACAGGCATACGGATATGATTATCAGTATGGTGACCAGGGAAATCATTGGCAGGGAGACAGAAACTGGAACACGCAGGGTTGTTTTACCTGTGGTGACCTGGGACACTGGAAAACTGAGTGCCCCAGAAGGAGGGGGGCCATGAGAAGAGGTAGTGGAAGGGGGTTTGGAAACGGGAATAGAGGTAAACAGTATAGACAACAGTCACAACAGCAACAACCTTCCCAATCACAATGCCCGGGATCGGGTCAATCCACAAACTTGATCCCCATGGATTGGCCAGGAAATAGACAACAGGGGGTGCAAGCCACACATGGTCCTACCCTGGCCCAGGACATGCAGAAATATATCAATACACAACAGAGCCAAATGCCCCAAGGATCTCATCAACAAAGAGGATACTAGGGATGCCCGGAACATGTTCCCCCTTTGATCATGCACTTTGTACCCACAAATTGGCAAGTGTTACCACAAGTAATTTTAAAGGTGGATAACACTAAAGTCCAATTTTTGCTGGACTCTGGAGCTACGTCCAGCTGCCTGAATAATGAATGTTTTGTCACCGATAAGTGCACAGAAGGGCGTTCTATGGGAATTAATGGAACTGAAATCATACACAAAATCACCCCTCCATTACCGGTTACGACCATGGGGGGAGAACATTTGACTTCCATGTCTTTTGCGGTCCTGGTATCATGCCCAGTCCCTTTGATGGGAAGGGATCTGATGGCAAGTCTGCAGATTTCTATACACTTTGACTCAAAGGGACAGTTGACAGCGAAGTCGCAGAGGTGCGAGTTAACCAATCCAAAGCGTAGGGAATGGGATGGATTCTATTTAATGTTGCCGGCAGATTTGGAAAACCACCCTATTTGGGCGGCAGATAAGTCTGCAGTGGGGTTAATACAGTGCACCCCTTTCCAGCCAACTTTAAAGGAAGGAGTAATGCCCGTTTTCCAAAAACAGTACCCATTGACAGATGAAAAGATAAGTGGGATCAGGCCACACATTGAGGAGTATAAAAGTCTTGGGATTCTCAGGACTACGGTCAGTCCCTGGAATACCCCCATCAATCCTGTAAAAAAAAGCAAATGGCACATGGAGGCTAGTCCAGGATCTAAGGAAAGTTAACAAGGCAATAGTACCTCTTCCCCCTTTAGTTGCTGATATTGCGGCAGTATTTGGGGCAATTCCTGCAGGATCCCGATATTACACTGTAATAGACCTGAGCAACGCTTTTTTTTCGGTTCCGGTGGCGTGGGAAGCGCAAAATCTTTTTGCCTTCCAGTGGGACGGCCAACAACAGCTGACCTGGACTCGTCTTCCACAAGGCTTTGGGGATAGTCCAGCGGCTTTTTCAATGGTACTCAAAGCCTCATTGGAAGATTGGGAGCCAAAGAGGGGATCCACCTTAACGCAATACGTGGATGACCTCATGATTTGCAGTGAAGAGAAAGAAGATTGTGAGGTAGACTCACGGCACTTGCTAGACTACCTAGCCACAAAGGGACACCTGGCCTCAAAAAAGAAGGTACAATATGTATGCACTCAAGTAGAGTACTTGGGCTGTGTGTTAGAGGCAGGTGAAAGGAAAGTGTCACCCGCTAGAGTCAAAGCGTTGACTTCCCTCACAAGACCCGCTGACAAGGCTGCGATGTTATCATTCTTGGGGTCTATAGTGTATTGCAGGCAGTGGATTCCCGATTGCTCCCACTACGATTCAATTCTCAGAAAAAGTGTAACCTTAGACGCACCAAGGTGGGTGGAGTGGACGCCAGAAATGATAGAAGCCTTTGACAGACTTGTCTGGTCGCTGAGTAACGCCCCCGCACTAACTCTCCCTGGAGATGCATATGCAGCAGTGTTAACTCAGGCACACGGAGGAAAAAACCGGCCGGTTTCATATCTCTCAAAGAAACTTCCTGTAGTGGTCCAGGGCATGCCTCATTGCCTACAGGCTTTGGCAGCATGTGCAATGGCAGTAAAAGACGCTACCAAAATTGTACATGGTCATCATATGACCTTGTACACTACTCACTCAATTACTGCCCTGATCCAAAACATGACTACTCAACACATGACAGCTCAGAGATTGAGTGGATATGAAGTAATACTACTCAGTACAGCTAACTTGCAAATCAAATCATGTTCAGATACATCACCCATTGTCAGATTTTTACACACTCTTTTGAAATTACAATGTCAGGGGTCGGATGAACCCGTGGGTCCTACGCCCGCCCACCTGTGTGATGAGATGGTACATTCCTCTACATCACCCCGAAAAGATCTTAAAGACACCCCCCAACTTGGGTCAATAAACGTGTTTGTAGATGGCAGTTGTATTAGACCTGATGACAAGACATATCAGACAGGATACGCTGTAGTTATGCTCCCAAACGAAGTACTTGAATCGGCAGCTGTGGATGCCACCTCAGCACAACAAGCTGAGTTAATAGCGCTTACAAGAGCGTGTGAAATTTTTGCAGGTCACAGGGTGAACATTTACACGGACAGCAGATACGCATATGGGGTGACGCATGATTACGGACAAATCTGGAGAAGGAGGGGTTTTATCTCCGCAGATGGAAAGGCTATCCAAAACAGGGCATACATAGAACATCTCCTTTATGCACTCCAACTCCCCGAAGCTATTAGTGTAATTCAGGTAGAGGGTCATTCCAGGAAAGAAGATTTTAGAACCTGGGGAAACAACTTAGCAGACAGGGCAGCAAAAGCTGCAGCGGCAGAGGCCAACCCTGAGAATAATCACATGCTTTTCATGACAGATTTTGAGGGGCAAGATTGGGTTTCAGTGGTCCACCAATTACAAAAACAGGCCACCCCAGCAGATGTCAAACATTGGGAGTCCGAGGGTTTGCAGGCAACTGGAACAGGTCTGTGGACTAAGGATGGAATATTAGGAGTACCCCAGGCATCCGCACCCCTCTTATTATCCTATCTACATGGGCCAGGACACCTGGGGAAAACATACATCATACAACATTACAAATCACTGTTTAGTACACCTCAACTGAAGCAAATGACAAATGCACTGGTAGATTCATGCATGACATGTGCTCAAAACAATGTACAGGGAAAAGCATACGGACGACATGGGAACCTGCCCCCACCACATGGCCCACTCCAACATTACAACATACTACATACAAAAGGGGTCCACAGGACCGGGTACATCTATCCTATTATTCTCCCCACGCCTACGGACCCCATGAGGATTATAAGGTAGGAATCAGGTGTCTGGACAAGGTCAACGGACGTTTGGGAGCCTGAGGGTTACAAACTGTAGACGACCCCACCGGACAAAAACATTAACCACCTGGTGACTTTGGGTTAGAACGGGGAGTTTTAGACAGTACTTTTCGTACACTAATAAGAGTCCCAACCGGAGACGGCGACGTCGAAAACGACGGGACAGACGATTCAACAAAGGGGTCCAAGATTTTAGAAGAAAGGACCTT
>BLSH010139944.1:0-18025 GCA_018402905.1 Glandirana rugosa | reverse complement strand
CAATCCTACTAACCTCCAGCTGGTGGACATCATCGGACTACCACAGGCACTCATACCTCACGTGCTCCTGTGGCCGCTGTCTCACTCCCAGCGGTCCCTCGAACCGGGGTCATAGAAGAAGCCGTCTCCTGCCATCAGGCTCACTACCTGGTATGTAACAGTATCAGACAGCCATGACTGAGCCTGCAAGGGGGGTCTCTGTCCTACTTGAGGTCAGCTAGCACCTCAGGGACCTCACGCAGGCCATCCGATCCCTACAGGGGAAACATGCCCGCCTCGAGTAGCAAGTTCTGATCTCCACTCTTGCTTCTGCACCTGCAGGCAGTATGGACCTTGCCACAGTGTTGCCTGCCCCAGAACCCCGGGTGCCTACCCATGAAAGATTTTTCGGAGATCGGACCACGTATAGAGCCTTCCTCAACGCTCTATTTTTCACTGGAGCCACTAACCTTCCATTTGGAGTCTACCAAGGTGGGGTTTGTCATATCCCTGCTATGGGACCAACCCCAGGCCTGGGCTCATTACCTGCTGGAAACCAGAGATGCCCGGCTGGATACCCTGTCCTCATTCTTTCAGGCAATGTCGCAGTTGTATGACGACCCTCAATGGTCCACTACAGCTGAATCCGCTCTCCATACACTCCAGCAAAGTGGCAGAGCCGTCGAAGATTATGTCACTGACTTCAGGCGCTGGAGCACTGATACCAGCTGGAACAACACCGCCTTATGGCATCAGTTTCGGCTGGGTGTCTTGGAAAGTCTTAAGGATGAATTAGCTTGGGTGGGAATCTCGAGTTCCATGGAAGATCTTATCCAGCTGTCCATTCGGATTGTGGTAGGAACCAGCCCTGCTCAAGTCCGCCACTCGACCCTCCATTGCCCCTGCTGGCTCCAAGGCAACCTCTGCCTCTATTGTGGGGAAGCCGGTCATTATGTGCATGGGTGCCCAGCCAAACCCCAAAAGAGGCTTTTCAGCTCCTCAATGGGGCAGACACTGCTGCCAGCCTAGCCGGGCCATCTATTCCTTCATGTCTCCTTCCAGCTTCCCAGAAGAACAGTTTCTGTCACGGCCTTTGTGGATTCAGGAGCTTGCAGCTGCTTCATCGACCTGGACGTTGCAACTAGACACAGAATTCCTCTCCAATCCAAGGAACCGAGATCCTCGGTGTTTCTGGCCAACGGGTCCTGTGTCAAGTTCGGGCTGGTGACTAAAGAGACTCCACCTCTACTGGCCACCACTCTTTCAGACCACAGTGAGCTGCTGCAGCTGGACACAGCTGTTTCCGGTCAATCTAGGTCTACCCTGGCTCCAAGCCCATGACCCCCGGATCAATTGGAGTTCTGGATTAATCCCGTTCCAGTCCTCATATTGCTGGGAACACTGCCTCCCTACACCCATCTTGCCTCCCCCAACTCTGATGTGTCTTTATTCAGACCATGATTCCCATCAGAAGGTGCCCCAAGCTTATCATGAATTCTTGGACCTGTTCAGTAAGCAAAGGGCGGACACGCTCCCTCCACACCGCTCCTATGATTGCCCGATTGAGCTCCTTCCTAGGGCAGAGATTATTTTCGTACCGATCTTCCCGTTGTCCGAGTGGGAATTAGGAGCCCTGAAGGACTACATCGACGACAACCTGCAGAAGGGGTTCATCCGCCCATCCACTTCTCCAGGTGGTGCAGGAATTTTCTTTGTAGAGAAGAAGGGCCGCTCTCTCCGGCCGTGTATTAATTACCGGGACCTGAATAAAATTACGGTGAAGAACTGCTACCCCCTTCCCTTGGTGCCAGAACTTTTCCAAAGATTATGCTCTGCCACCATCTTCACGAAGCTGGATTTAAGAGGGGCTACAACCTCATCCGCATCCGGGAAAGGGATGAGTGGAAAACCACGTTCCGCACCACTATGAATACCTTGTTATGCCATTCGTACCGTGCAACGCCACGGCCACCTTCCAGTTCTTCATCAATGACATCCTCAGGAACTTCTCAGACATCTTTGTGATAGCTTACCTAGATGACATCCTTATTTTTTCTTCCTCACTTGAAGTTCATTGGGAGCACGTTAAAAAGGTCCTCTGCCAGCACAAACTCTATGCCAAACCAGAGAAGTGTGAGTTTGAGCGCCAGAGTATTCAGTTTCTGGGAATGATCATTTCAGGCATCGATATGGACCCACACAAAGTATCAGCAATCCTGTCTTGACCTGCACCTATCGTTTATCCAACTTTTACCGTAAATTCATCCGGAACTTCTTTGCCATTATCTCACCCATCACCCAGCTCACCAAGCAGGGGGTCCGGTTCCGGTCAAACCGCCTTCAAAACACTCAAAGAACTCTTCACATCTGCTCCTGTACTGTGCCATCTGAACCCAGTTCTTCCCTACATTCTGGAAGTGGATGAGTCGGAGAGTGCTGTCGGGGCGGTCCTCTCCCAGCATTAAGGCCTCAAAAGTTCAGTTCATCCCAGTGGCCTTTTTCTCAAGAAATATTTCCCCGGCTGAGAAAAATTATGATGAGGGAGATCAGGAACTCCTGACCATTAAGGCTGCACTAGAGGAATGTAGATACCTGCTAGAAGGGGCGACTCACCCAATATTGATCTACATGGATCACAAAAATCTTGAGTACCTGAAGTCTGCCAGATGTCTCAGACCCCGTCAGGCCCAATGGGCATTGTTTTTCTCAAGATTTATGCTCCATATTACCTACCGTCCAGGATCTAAAAATGTCAAGCCTGATGCGCTGTCACGAATGTACGAGGATCCTAAGGAGTTGGCAACACCCGACACCATCTTCCCAGCTGGGAATTTCCTGCTGCTCCAAACGGACCTCTTGTCACAGCTGAAGCAGGCTTCCACAGGAATCCCCTGCTCCATCAGAAACACCTTGCAGATCAGAGAGGGTCTTTTGTGGAAAGGGAATCAAATTTTTGTCCAGGAAGAGGTACGAGTAACTGTCTTAGTCCTCTGTCACGATCACCCCTTAGCAGGACACTTCGGAAACCGCAAGACCCTAGAGCTGGTGCAGCGCACCTTCTGGTGGCCCGACCTGTAAAGGGACTGTGAAGCATATATCAATTCCTGTTCCACCTGCACCCAAAACAATCCCCCAGGCATGGGGCCTGCTCTAACCTTTGCAGTACCATATAGGCCATGGGCCATGGTTTCTATGGATTTCATAGTGGAACTGCCTCCCTCTGAGGGCTGCACAGCCATCTTAGTGGTGGCTGATCATCTGACAAAGATGGCCCATTTCTTGCCCTTAAAAGGTAAACACTCCGCTCCGGAGACTGCCCGGGTGTTCATTAAGGAGATCGTCCAGCTCCATGGTGTACCCATAGACATTGTTTCCGACCGTTCACCTCAAAGTTCTGGAAAGCATTATGCAGAATCCTGGAAATAAGAGTTTCCCTATCATTGGCCTACCACCCCCAGTCCAATGGGCAACGGAGCGGACAAACCAAATCGTAGAGCAATATCTCCACTGTTTTTCATCATTTGTCCAAGATGACTGGGTGTCCCTCCTGCCAATGGCGGAGTTTGCTTACAATAATTCCTGCCACTCCTCTACCAAGCAATCTCCCTTCTTTGCAAACTTTGGTTTTCATCCCACCATCCTGCCAGACTTGATCCCCAAGTCCCCAGTGCCTGCCGTCCAAAGTACCCTGAACTTCTTTACCCGCAACAACAAGTTGCTGCAGGAGGCTATGAACAAGGCCCAAGAAGACAGCAAAAGAGTCTTTGATTAAAAGAGGGAAGCTAAATCTTCAAACTGGAGACCGAGTGTGATTGGCCACAACCAACCTGAAGCTGCCATGCCCATCAAGGAAGCTGGGCCCTAAATATGTGGGACCATTCCCTGTCAAAGGGAAAGTTAGCGAGGTTTTATACAAACTGTCTCTACCTGAAAGTTTTAAAATTCACCCAGTGTTTCATGTCTCCTTATTAAAGCCTGTGGCGCCAGACTCTTTCCCCAGTCATGAGATAGGTCCACCTGTGCCCATAATGATTAATGGGGATGAAGAGTTTGAGGTGGAGGCTGTACTGGACTGTAGAAAAAGAAGGGGTGAAAATACAGTATCTGATTAAATGGAGGGGCTATGGGCCCAAAGAAAACTCCTGGGAACCCGAACAAAATTTACATGCCACGGATCTGGTCAATGCCTTTCTCCACAGCCACCCACAAAGAAGAACCCAACTGGGCATCCGGAGGCTGCCCGTAAGGGGGGGAGGCAAGATCGCCAGCATGACCCCCCTCAGGAGAGGCCCATCTAAGAACTTCCTTGTGTGTTGGTGCGTGTGTGCGTGCGCGTGTTTGCACGTATGTGTACGCGCGTGTGCCCATTCCAGCGCTGAAATGGCCATTTAAACCCTGCTGACACTCAGAGTGGGTGCTGTCTGATCTACAGCTTAACCTGTGTTTATCTGTGCCTGCTATCTGTTCCTGATCCATTTTACTGACCCAGCTTGTCCAGACTCTCCTGCTATTCACCTGCACCCAACCCTGGCTTGTCTCGACCTCTCTTCTGCCTGCTCCTCTCTACCTTACTGACTACCATACTGACTGACTACTGTACCTGACTGCTACCTTCTGGCTGCACCTTAGCCCTGCAGTTCATCTCCATCTCCAGTAATCCTACTAACCTCTAGCTGGTGGACATCATTGGACTACCACAGGCACTCATACCTCACCGTGCTCCTGTGACCGCTGTCTCACTCCCAGCGGTCCCTGGAACCGGGGTCGTAGGAGAGGCCGCCCCCTGCCATCGGGCTCACTACCTGGTACGTAACACAGAGAACTGACCAATCACACGTCCACTGTCTGTTCCTACTCTCCTCTCTGCCCTTCCAGTGTTTACTTGAGTGCTGAGCTTGAGAGAGGGCAGGCACATCTGTTTTTTTCTCTCAGATATGAGTCTGTCAGTTTTGCTCCACTGCAGGTAGCATGCTAATAGGAACAGAGACAAGCTCATCAGTGTGCTGATTCTCCATTTACTGTCTGGTCAAAGAGAAGGGAGAGGATCTCTTGGTGGTAATAAATTGCAGCATAGAAAAATCTGGTCTCTTGCCCTGCCAGACAGGGCTGTATTTAATGTATCAAGCAGAGGACATCCCCTGTGACCACCACTGCCACTAAACCGATGGCACTACACAGATTGCTCATGTCCTCAGCCTCAGAAACCTTCCACTCCAGCTTCAGCTCCAGCATAGGCAAGATGATTGCCACAACTTCTTCTCCAGGATTGCTAGAGGGAGAGGTGATAGGATGCCTCCACATCACTGCTATATATTCCAGCAGAGGCAAGCCAACAGCCTCAGCATTATCAATGGCACAGCTGACAGGGGCAGAGACTGGAGGCAGACACAGCTTAGAGACTTTTGCATCCCATATATAGAATGCCTTACATAAAGAAATAGCAGAAGTCGTCCAGGAAGTGGGGATATTAGATGGGAGAATAGAAACATTGGAGGCAGTAAATACTGATTTGGAAACCCACATACAGTCATTAGAATGCTCACATTTGCCCATATTCTTAAAATACAGATGCTACAGCATCAGACTGAAGATGGGAGGAATAGGAATTTATAGAGTATTGTGTGCATCAGGGGCATACCTGAGTATACTGCTAAAGCAGACCTCAGATCTATCACACTGGCAATCCTACATTTGTTGGGAAACAATCCCACTGACAATGCTGAGTTTCACAGGGTGCACAGAGTGGCTGGAACAAATCCGTCTGGAACCATGTGACCTAGAGCTGTTTTCTACTATGTGCATCTCTATTCCATTAAAGAGGACATAATGTGATAGATGGAGTTAAAGGGCTCTTTAGAATATAATGGGACTACTATTCAAGTTCTTCAGGACCTGGGCTGTACTACCTTGCAAAAATGAATGTACTGAACCTCGTCTGGATCAGCTAAGAACAGCCAGAATCTCTTATAAATGGGGTCGCTATTTCATCTTTTAGTGAGGAAACGAGAGAGAAAAGTCTTCTCATTGCATTCACAATCCCAGCTGCTGGACATTTTTGCATTCTTGGAAATGGATGCTGTGGAGGTCCCTAACTGGTTCCATCTCCTATCAGGTACATTCAATGACCCAGTCTCAGGAGCTTTTCCATGCATATCTTCTTCTGGTCGCTGACCTCAAGATAACATTCCAACATACTGTCCTTCAATGGTGCACTTAAAAGACTCAAGTTGCTTGGTTCTGGGTTACCTTATTAGCCATTCTAATGCCTACATGAGAATACACTGTGACCCTTTACAAAAAAAATAAGGGTGCCACTTCAGTCTCTAGAAGGACAATTTTTGGGAGTGCAGGCAGGGAAAGAGCTCATCTCAGCTCCATAGAAGTCAATGAGGAAGTAAAAGAAGTCCCAGGAGCTGCACATCACACAAAACCCTAATATAAAGAGTAGAAGCAAACTTTGCCTAGACTCCATCCAGGCTACACCCCTGACATGTTTTTACCTCACCCATGGGGCTAAGTCTTGGGAATTTTCCATGACTAAGCCCTGTGAGCACAGTGTATTCTGATGGCAGACTTCTTTTTCTTCATACACTGATCACCACTGCTTGTGATAGCTGGCAGTGCTGATCAAGCACCAAAAATCCAGCAAGACAGTTGTATAGAGGTCAATCGGTAGATTGACTTCTGTACAACCACCCTGCACATAAATGGATCAAAATTTGTATGGTTCCTGCCAAACCAGCCGAATTTCAATCAATGTATGGCTAGATTAACTTTGGTTGTTTTTTAAAGGTCTCTACATCTTCACAAATATACCCAGTCATATCTCCGTTGTTTCTGGTAGTGGAAAATCCATGATTTCAACCAGGCCTGAAAGACCTAGGTTTTAGGATACTGAAATTGGTGGGTATAACTATTTTACAGCACTTTGAGAACCTCCCTAATTTGACATCGATATCTAATATGCAGCAAATCCCAGTAGTTGTTTACATCCATTAACTGCCCTTGAATTACAGTGCATGGAAAAGGGTTTCATTAGACACACTTTATCTTTATAATATATAATACTATGTATTCAAAAGTGGGTAGAGGACTTACAGATATCCCTCATATAAGATCAGGAAAATGTAATAATATATTTTACACAAGTCACCTCTCTCAGTTCCTCTTATCAGGAAACAAACTACAAATTATTGACAAGATGGTTTAGAGTTCCCAAAATCCTGCATTCTATCTTTTCATCTGCATCATCAGTCTGCCAGGGATGTGCAGAAGGTAAGGGGACATTTCTTCATATTTTCTGGTCCTGCTCAAAGCTTTTAGAGTTTTGGACAGGGTTATATGAACTGGGCAATGATTTACAGGTTATGTTATCCCCAAAGACCCCACCTTCTATGTATTGCATCATAAGATTATACCAAAATGAACATATAAACGCTGTCTACTAAACACATTGATGAATGCAGTTAAGGCTTATGTCCCCTTGTTGGCATCAGTCAAATCCCCCAACACTGTCTCAATGGTTTGCTTAGATCAATGGCATTAAAATAGTGGAAGGAACTTCCGGTTCCGGCGCCACATGGAGTAGCTGCCTCTCCTCTCAGCTCCCACAGCAATCCCGGTAATCCGCCTAAAAAACCCCTCCGGAGACGTTTTTTTCCACCCTCAAAGATTCGGGCTCCCCAGAGGACCGAGCTATCCCGCATGGACCGCTTTGTGGAGAAAAGTGCCGCCCGTCACTCCTCGGAGCATCGAGGCCCAGACATGCCCGTTCGTTCGGACACGCCCGCACGTTCGGATACGACCACGAGGCATGAACCTTCGGATCCTACGAAGCCTGCAGCGATGGAGGTGAGCGCTGCCCCTTCTCAATCCCCCATCTTGGGCTTAGGCGACACAGAGCGCATAGCACAGGCAGTAGCTGCCCTGCTAGCACCAACCATCTCAGCCTCAGTTGAACAGGCTGTTCAGACAGGCATGCTCAACTTTCAACTGAGGGCTCAAGCTGAGAGACTCAATGAAGCAGAACAGCGCATCTCCAACTTAGAGGATGAGGCCTACCAATCTCATAAATCCGACCAGGCCCAGGACAAACAGCTTAGATGGATAGCGGAAAAATTTGAAGATCTAGAAAATAGATCCAGAAGGTGCAACCTTTGTTTCATAGGGGTGCCAGAATCCCTCCACTCCGTTGCGCTGATTAATTTCTGCGGGTCCAAAATCCCAGAAGCCCTAGGCTTTCCCGGGCCATGCACGGTAGAACGAGCTCACCGCCTGGGAGCGCCAAAATCGGACCGCAACAGCCCAAGGCCTATAATTGCAAAATACCTAAACTATGCGGACAAACATGAGATTCTCCAAAAATACCGCCAGACAAAATCTCTGCGAATAGACGGGGTGAGCATCCTCATCTTCACCGATTACTCAGCTGAGGTAGCCAAGAGAAGAAAAGCTTTCCAACCGATCTGTGCAGAGCTTTTCAATCGGAACGTCAAGTTCACCCTGGCCTTCCCCGCCATCTTACGCCTCAAAGCACCAAACGGAGACCAGCTTTCCTACCACGACCTGTCAGATGCGGATCACTATCTGAGATCACTCCGGCTAGAGTCCTATGCAAGCATTGCAGCGAGAGACCCTTCTTCCTCCCACCCCACGGACCAGCAAAGCCCTCGCAAAGATCCGCCAAAGCGCTTTAAACCGACAGGAGGGCAAGCAGCTGACCAACACCAAACTTAACTCTCTTTTTTCTTCCCTCTCTTCGCCTAGTCAATACTTCTGCAAAAATGAAGACTCACTATACGCCGACAGTCTTGGACGGGGACAATGTCTTCCATGGATCTGGATCGCATATTGGATCTCCTCACAGATGGTTAGTTTATAACTCTATCCAACCTCAATTCCAATAATGCACCATGGCTGTGGCAGCTCAACCTTTTACATATCTTTTTCTGCCACATGAACTGTTCTCTCCCAAACCTCAACCTCTGGGACTTATCCACATCTGTCACCCCAGCCTCCTGGAGGTCAACAACTCTATGTTCACAGGGCCTCGTTGCTACAGGGAGCTGGCTTAATGCAGTGAGCACATGTGGAAAAAAGGGAAGTCCCTAATATGGGTTTTGTATTGTTTTTTGTTTGCACTAGTTATTGCTACTCCTCACACTAGCTCACCTAACAGTAAAAGTACTTGCAACTTATCCCCTCACCCCTCTCTTTTATGAAAATTATTACCTGGAATGTGAAAGGACTAAGGTCACCGATCAAACGCGCGAAAATCTTAAGACACCTTAAACAACTTCATACAGACATTGCCCTTATACAGGAATCCCATCTTCCCCAGTCCGATTTTCATTGTATGAAGAAGTTCTGCGTCGGGACAGTCTTGGGTTCAGAGGCTATCGGGCGTAAAGCAGGGGTCCTTATTCTGATCCGAAAAAACGTTCCAGGTAAAGTTTTATCGATTGATTCAGACTCCCAAGGTCATATGGTTTCTATCCAACTTAGCTGGAACGACAAAACGATACAGATCTCTAACATATATGCTCCCAACAACCCTTCCAATCAATTTTTTATGACCCTATCGGCATATCTTTTAAAACATCCCCATCTCCCTCACATTGTGGGGGTCAACTTTAACAGCATCATGCATGCTCTTGAAGATAGGTCCCAACCCAAAAAATCACTCGAGCCCCACAAACTATCTGAACCATCCACTAGCTAAACAGGAAGGTGGAGAGCCCGCTCCAGGTGCGGAATAATGTGCAATCCTTAAGGCTAGGTGCAGGTCCGAACAGCCTCCAGTCCAGGTAATCATGAGTAAGAGGAGAAAGACCGCACAATCAAAGTCCCAGGAAAAGATTTATTGTGAATCATCCAAAAAGAAACTAAGTAACAGGCAGAGGTGACAACACAGCTCCAAAAAGGGCTAACGCGTTTCACGGCTCTGTTACTTAGTTTATTTTTGGATGATTCACAATAAATCTTTTCCTGGGACTTTAATTGTGCGCACTATCTGAACCATCCAACTTGGCAACAATGGTGGATATCCTCGGTCTACACGACCTCTGGAAACTCCAACACCCTACTGATAGGGAATTCACCTTTTACTCTACCCCCCATAAAGTCTTCACAAGAATAGACCATATATTCGGAACCGAACAATGTATCCCCCTTATGGAACACACCAAAATTGAGGAAATAGCTATCTCTGACCACTCCCCAGTATCTCTATCCCTATTGGAACACAAAGTAAATACTTCCCCCAATCTCTGGCATTTCCCAGCACATCTAGCCAAAAGAGCCAATTTTAAGTCTTTCATTACAAAAGCCTGGGAGGAATACTCTCAAGTAAACGTGCAACATTCGGATACCCCAAACTTATACTGGGATGCAGGCAAGGCCTATCTGAGAGGGTGAATAATCTCCTACGCCTCCTCTCTCAGAAAACACCACATATCCAAATACAAGGGAGCCAGCCAGAGACTTAAACTGGCCCAACGGGCCCTTTCAGACCACAATTCAGATGCCAATTTGGCATCCTGGATGGCGGCCAAACAGGAGTTTGATCACTGGGCAGAAACTTTGGAATTGTCTAAGAAAGCACGTTCGGATGCTACCCTTTTCAAATTTGGCAACAAGCCCGGGAAACTTCTTGCAAGGCTTTGCAGAGGGCCCCATACACCCACACATATCCGTTCACTACGCGATCCCCAAGGAGCTATCAGAACCCAACCCCAGGAGGTGACCAAAATTATGCATGATTTCTACACCTCCCTCTATGCCCTGGACCCCGTAAATATCTCCAAAGCCGAGGATTTCTTAAATAATTTGGAACTACCTCAAATGACCCCCTCCCAACTCGAGAAATGAAACGCCCCAATATCGGCCCAAGAATTAGCCACCACTGTTCAGAACCTAGCCCCAGCAAAAGCCCCGGGTCCTGATGGTTTCACAGGCGAATTCTATAAATCCACGATTGCCTCACTAGGCCCAACCTTATTAGCAGTATATAACCAAATTTGCAAAGGAGGACCTTACCTTCCAACTGGTCACCAAGCCATCATCAAATTACTGGAGAAGAAAGGAAAAGACCCTCTATAACCGGGCTCATACCGTCCCATCTCTCTTCTCAATCTAGATGTCAAAATTCTGTCCAAGATAATAGCCACACACCTAGCGAATATCCTCCCCTCGCTAATACACCCAGCCCAGTCTGGCTTTGTCAAAGGCAGAACTGCTACCCTAAATATCCGCAAGGTAATGATGGCTCTGGACTATGCAAACTCCCACAGTGAAGCTGATCTAGCCATCATTGCCCTAGATGCGGAAAAAGCCTTTGACAATGTCAACTTTGACTGGCTATCCCTAGTGCTGAATTGGGCTTTGATGGTCCCTTCATGCACTTGATAAGCGAGATGTACTCTTCCCCTACAGCAAAATTAGTAGTAGCTGGGCATCTGACAAATGAATTTAGGCTATTTAAAGGTACAAGGCAAGGGTGCCCTCTATCACCCTTGCTTTTCAACTTAGCCATGGAACCATTATCCAGATACATAACTCTCAAAGCCCCCCTCCATGGCATCCCATTTGCAAATTCAGAAATTCGGTCTGCATTATTTGCAGACGATGTGCTCATTTTTACCTCAAATCCTGCCTCAGATATACCTAGAATTAAAGATATATTCGAAGAATTCAGATTATACTCTGGATTACGAATAAACCTAAACAAAAGCGAAGTCCTCTGTCTTGAAAAGCACCAAACTCCTGTCTGGGCCCCTTCCTCTCCCTTCTCTATGGCCAAGTCTCACATTACCTACTTAGGTGTCAAAATTGGTAAATGCCCCTCCTCTATATACACTCTCAATTTTCCTCCTCTAATCTCTAAGATTACACGTGAATTGGAAGGCTGGATGGACCTCCCCCTCTCGCTCCTAGGGAGATGTCACCTCTACAAAATAGTCAGCTTCACCAAACTTTTATATACCCTACAAACTATTCCATTACTCCTTAAGCATAAGGATGTCCAGTTACTGCACAGGGCACTTTCCAAATTTTTATGGCATAAGAAAAGGGCCCGCATTGCCTTAAATAAACTTCATTTACCTAGGAGCGCGGGGGGGATAAACCTACCAAACACTAGGATGTGTAACTTGGCATGTCTGAATTTTATAGGACTAGATTGGATCTCCAAATCCTCTAAATACACATCCTATGACTTGGAATCTGCAATGATCTACCCCCTATCACTCGAAGCTCTACTTCACACCAAACCTAATCTTCTTCGTCAGGACCTAAAAAACAGCCTTCTCCTAAGAGACACAATCATCGCCTGGAGAGAAACTAGAAAATGTTTAAAACTCCATATCCAGAAGTACACCGATACAAGGGAACCCTGATTTTCCTTCTGGGATGGACCATAAAGTTTACAAAGAATGGGCGGATCATGGCCTCAGCAAGTTTGTCTCCCTCTGTAACCTGGTCACAGGAGACCCTCTACCCTTCCAAACCATAGCAGAATGGTTTTCTTTACCCCCCTCTCACTTCTTCTATTACTTGCAATGTATAAGTTATCTGAAGGCATCGGATAAAGAGAGGTCAACTCGTTTTAAACCCTCCATATTAGAAACATCCCTCGACAAGGGGAACTACTCCATATCGTCACTCTACAAGCATCTCATGCTCCCCTCTGCTCCCCTCTCGGCCACTCAAGCTGCCTCCAAATGGAACTCAGACTTTCCTGATCCAGGAAATTCTTCACAAAATACTCACGGGATACAACTCAATCCTAAATCTCACCCCCAATGAAGCCTGGAGTGAGACCCAACTCAAACTGATACACCGAGCCTATATTCCTTTCAAGAGGTCCCCAGCGATTCCAAACTCCATTAGCACATCGCTTCTGGTCATGCCCACTCATCGAGGCTTTCTGGGAACAAACCATCTCTTTCATTTTTGGCATCACAATGACCAAACTCCCCAAAGACCCCTTTCTCCTCATTTTTGGATACTGGGACAAGCAACTATTTACTTGGTCAGCTACGAACAGAAAGTGCCCTAACCCATGGACTCAAACAACGTTAATGGTCGCACGGAAAGTAATTCTGAAAAACTGGACTCTTCCTTCCCCCCCAATGATTTCTCAGCTCAAATGGACCTTCACCTCACTTTATACAGAGAGAAACTTACCACGGACTTCTCACACTTAAATAGCAGTCGCAAATTTTTCAAGAAGTGGCAGGCATTCATGGATCGCTCTCTCTCGAAAGAGGAACGAGAACTTTTTCAAGGCCCTTTACACTACTGCTACAACCACCTAAGAACTCTCTATGATCAGGGCTACTAAACTATGTAAGCACTCAGGCCAGGTGAAGCACGAACCCCCTGCGATGCACAACAGGACTCGTCACCCTCTTACCACATCTCACTCTCAACAATGTTCAGACATGTTATTTACCTTCCTTTTTACTTTTATCACCATCTTTCCCCTTCCCCACCCGCTGGATACAAGAGACTTAGATTTAACCAACCTTCTCAATTTTAGACAGCCATCCAGCCTTCCTCAGTCAGGTTCTATTATGACCCTAAGATTTCTGATGTATGACTACAAATGTTATGTCTTATTATTATCATCTTTCTATTGTCATTTATTATATAGAAAAATTGGTTTTATCAAGCCGCTGTACTGTCTTTAATCTGTATTATGTACAACTCTGTCAATAAAAATTCATTTTAAAAAATAAAAAAAAATAGTGGAAGATCTTACAGCCATAATTAAAGGAAAGGAGGAAACCTTTAAACATACTGTAAGTTAGCTACTCTGCTGACTATATTTGTATTTTTGCCACCCCCCTGAGTCCTGATATAAATGGTCTGATGTTCATGTTGAGGCACTGATATTCTGACACTGAGGGGGCTCTCGTTTCCTCCTCCACTCTCTGACCTCCCCACCCCTTTTCCCCATTTCATCCAACTCTCTTATTTCTTATTCTGCACTGTCCAATGATTTTCTCTCTCACCTACTGTATATTCATCCTCCCCTATTGTCCCCCTCTTACCTTGCAGGATCAGACACAGCCCTACCCCACTTTGAGTAGAACCAAAACTGGAACTCAAATGTTTGGGAGAAAACTGCCTAGCACTAACCTTTCTATATTTGTGCTTGTTTTTAAGTCCTTTTTATAAAAATCAGTCACGAAGCAAGGACATAGAGGGCAGAGGGGTGATAGCATAGGTCTGATGCTTTTTCAATGTCAAATCAGCAGTTTGGGTGTAGAGAAACCCTTTTATGCTTGACTGTAAGTGGTGTCATCACCCTGGCTATGTTGTGTTATTGAGTTATATAAATTTCAGGACTGAATGGACAGGAATACAAAGAAATGATAGGTCAAATAGTGCCCATTTATTGCATCTCACCTTAGCTTTTAGCTATTTGAATGGACATCGGCATTAAAGGACGGGAGGAGCTCTGCAATGCAAGCACTATACCGTTTACATTAAGTTTCTCTGTGATTTATCATTACAGTAATCACATAGTACATAGTAGCTCTGATTGGCTATGTACACTGTATCTTTGAACTGAGGCATCTGATGACAGCTTGGTTTACAGCCATTAATAGGCACACTTGACACCCAAGGATGATTTCTTCAGGTTATAAAATGTACAGCAGAAATAAGTATTCACCTCTTTATTATTCATAAATGAATAACAGTACATAAGTGGTTAAATCATATACAGGTTGTGACATTATGCGAGGCACCACAATGGACGGGCGATACTTGTCGCCTCGCATGCAATCGTTTTGTGAGAGTCCGACCTGGGTTTTGCCAGCCACCGTGGCAGAGCTGGTTTCGGCCCAGACTTTCTGGTCCACTCAAACCCCTCTCCACCTGCATTTAATGACCAGGAAGAGAGCAGAGGAGAGCTCTATCTTGGATCTCAGAGGGAGAAAGCTAAGTGAGCTCTGTGTGCTAATTTGGACTCAAAAGAACAAGGTTTGCACTGTGCTTATGTTTTGTTGGTGTTGGGGACAGCCCCACACTTTATGGAGAGGAACCTGATTGTTTAGTTTAGCGCCAGATGGAGAGGTTTTGTTTTCTGTTCTTTTATGTGTTTTGAACTTGCAAACCTGTAATAATAAAACCTGGCAAGCCGCCAGATTTTAAAGAAACTGAACTCCATGCTGAATCTTTTCTTCTGAAGAGTGATCCCCATGAGCTAATCTCCCAGACATGGTGGAGGATGTGGGCAAAACTTGGGTCGGACTCTCGCTAGTCGCCTCAAAACAATCGCATGCAACGCGACAAGTATCGCCCATCCATTGGGGCGCCTTGCATAACATCACATATCAGGTGATTCCCAAAAGGCCTACCTTGTTTTGGAACCAGTAAAGGCCCAGGACTATGAAACTATAAAGATGGAGATACTCGCACGCCTGGGGGTTACCATGGCCTTCTGGGCTCAACCTGTGCATCAGTGGTCCTACTGCATGGACAAGTCAAATGTTCAACCTGATATATCTCACGAGGAAGTGGTTGCAACCTGAGACCTTGCCAGGCCCCCAGATTTTGGAGAGTGTGGTCATGGACCGGTATCTGTGTGCACTCCCTGCTGCTTTGAGAAAGTGGGTAAGTCATGGGGACCCCAAAACTGCCAACCAATTGGTGGACCTTGTGGAGAGATACGCTGCTGAGGACTTATTGCACCCATCTGCGCCCCACTCCAATGTATCTAGGGGTGAAAGATCGCTTAGCAGACCAGGTAAGACTGTTCCAGGGGTCAAGGGGGTGCGGAAGTTTGATAAGACTGCTATGGCTAAAGAGACTATGGGCTCTAGACTTGGAGACTGGCCAAAGAGGCCAGGAATGTCTTGGGGACCCTTGAGATGACTGGGTATAGAACACATACAGTGCTACCGATGCCATGCATGGGGCCATATTGGTGCCAATTGCCCCTGAATGATGCATGCAATGTGATTATACTTATGTGAATAGACGTCTTTCTCTTTTTGCACAGGTCGCATATACAGCATCATGTTCAAGTCGTATGGAGAAGCAAATGTGTGTGATTTTTGTTTATGGGAGACCAGTCACTGCACTGCTTGACTGATTGAGCAATTTTGTAAACCCTGCAAGGTTACACCCTAGAACTGTTGGAGTCATTTGCGTCCATGGGGACACTCGTGACTACCAGATGGCGGTAGTTGAGGTTGACACCCCTTGCAGCAGTATTACTCATTCAGTGGGGGTGGTACCTTCAGTACGTTATGGCGCCCTTGTGGGCAGGGATTTTCCCCATTTTTGGAGGTTATGGGAAGGCACAGGGAGTCTGGAGGATAGAGCACCCCCTGCTGCAGAAGCATGGTACCTCTCGCCAGACTGTTTTGACAAATGGAACGGGAGACTGGTGTCAGGACCGAAGAGGGAGGAGACCCTCTTCCTTTTCCTGTACTGGCTGGGGAGCCAGAGGAGCTGGAAGATAGCTCACAGTGGGGGGGGCTAATGACCCAGACCATGTCTCTGTCCCTGATGGTGAGAGTTAACCGAATGTTGTACCTGACTTAGAGGTCCGGAGTGAGGACTTCTGTACAGAACAGCTAAGGGATGTCACTCTCCTCAGAGCCAGAGAAAACGTGAAGGTGATGAATGGGGAACCTGTGGACCCTTATTTGGGGGGTGTCTTTTCCCTACATGGCTCTTAAAAATAATTTGTTGTATCAGGTGGCGAAACATGGGGAGGACAAAGTGGAACAGCTAGTGGTTCCCAAACCCTTCCTCAGGATGGTGCTAGGTCTGACCCATGGGCATGTAATGGGGGGACATCTGGGCATGGAGAAAACCAGGGAGAGAATATCCCAGAGATTCTTTTGGCCTAGGTTGTATGCAGACATCAAAGAATCCTGTGAATAATGCCCTGAGTGTCAAATGAGCCCCATCACCCCGTTTTCATTGCCCCCTTGTCCCACTTCCCATAATTGAAGTGCTATTTGAGGAAATTGGCATAGATCTTGTGGGGCCAGTAGTAAAATCTGCCAGGGAACACCAGCACATCCTGGTGATCCTGGACTATGCAACCCACTATTCTGAGGCCATACCTTTGCGGAATACCTCCACTAAGACTATCGCCAGGGAACTGGTCCAGGTGTTTAGTTGGGTGGGGATCCCTAAAGTGAGGTTTCGTTTTCTGTTCTTTTATGTGTTCTGAGCTTGCAAACCTGTAAAAATAAAACCTGGTAAGCCGCCAGATTTTAAAGAAACTGAACTCCATGCTGAATCTTTTCTTCTGAAGAGTGATGCCCACAAGGTAATCTCCCACAAGGTATAATAGCTATATTCAACCTACATGTACACAAGAGGTAATAGCTAATGTCTGACTGCTTGCTGTGAGTTACTGTGCAACATTGCAACTTACAATATTTAATACATGCAAATACCTATTTTTTTCTTTTTTTTTCTAATGCTAAGTTGTCCTACAGCCACATCCATGTAAAGGCTATTGGAGCTGCTGAATTTAACTTACGAGACACTTACGAGACACTGAGAAGAATAGCTTTTGACTTAATCTGCTTTTTCCCGATTACTACATACAGAATGTAATTAATTCTTTAATTAACATATAAATTTTACACTTCTGCAAACTCCTACAAAGCAGCAGATTTATATTTCAAATTCCCATAAATCTATTAGGGCTCTTAAGATATTTCATAAAGGTGACATTTAAGCAGCATTTTATGTGTATGTAAGAGCACTTGAAGAAAAAGAGCATGTATTAATACAAAGCAATGGAATGGTTTCATAGTATTGCATAAAACACTAACTCTGTAATAAAGAGATTTATAATGCCATCAAAATGATGTCATGGTATCCCTTTGTAAACAACTGATATTGTTCATTTTTGTAGAATTTTAAATAAATTGTGTCTGTTGACAACTTTGTTTAAACGACACTTCAAATGATTCTTGGGTTCACCTCCTTAGGCAGAATTTTAGTTTTTATAATAAATAGAAGCATTTTTCAAAGCCATTTCTGGCCCAGCCACCCCAATTTGCTT
>BLSH010139794.1:205064-216252 GCA_018402905.1 Glandirana rugosa | reverse complement strand
CCGTCGATGGGCCCCCTTCCCCACCCCACCTCCGTCGATGAGCCCCCCACCTCCGTCGATGAGCTTTGGCCGCCCATGACCCTGTCACCCAGTTCTCCAGTCCTCCTTGGACCGCTTTTTTTCGGTCCTGACCACTGTAGTATGGGAACATCCCATTTGGCCCCTGCCAAAGTCCCTCAAATCCTTACACTTGTCCATTTTCTTTTTCCCCTGCTTTCAACACATCCAACTTCAGGGACAACATGTTCACTTGCTGCCTAATATATCCCACCCACTTTCAGTTGTAACCAGAAAATCCATGTTATTCACTGTCCCTGTCAGTGGTCATAATGCTATGGCTTATCGGTGTAAAATTCAGTGTTCTCCCCCTGTGGTTGCACCCCTGCACAGCCAAATCGCTTGAGATGCTTATATTGGTTGGATTGCCTTAAGATCTCCAGCCAGGTTAGATATGGGTCCCCTAGATTTGCACAAAGGTCCTTTTTATGAGGAGCTCTCCTGTATTCCAAGCAGCCAAGGGCCCAGTCACAAAGTGCAGCTTCTACAGCCAGGTCCATAAATATTGGGACATCAACACCATTCTAATGTTTTTGGCTCTATACACCACCACAATGGATGTGAAATGAAAGGAACAAGATGAGCTTTACCTGCAGACTTCCAGCTTTAATTTGAGAGAATTTACATCCAAATCAGGTGAACGGTGTAGGAATTACAACAGTTTGTATTTGTGCCTCCCAATATTTATGGACCTGACTGTATATATCTTAGGCTACATTGTAATTTTATTGATTGCAGACAATGCAACTTCCTTTTCTTGCTTCCCCATTGCATAAGCATGTGAGGGGAGTGCTTCACATGTAATGTATGAGCTCGGCATAGGACGTTCCATGTATGAGGTCTTTCAGTCAAAACAAAGGGCGTTGTCAGACAATTTGAGAATTGGATTATATTATTTTAATTTATAATTGGAAAGAAGTGGTGCAGCATTCCTTGGCTGCTCAGCCTTCTAATTCAGGCGTGGACAAAGCTAAGTGTTTACCCCCCGGGGGTTCCGGGCTGAAGAAATCCTCTAAACCCGGGTTCCTCCAAAGCTTCCTACGTGGTCCTTGAGCTGTGGCTTACCCACCTCCTATATGATGGTGCCTCCATAGGTCCAGAACCAGGGGCATGACCTGAAGGGTGGCATTCTGACCACCATCATGGAAGACCCTTTTAACTACCACCAGTGTAAGGGGCATTCCCCCAATGGCCCAGGTCATTGCCTCCACTGATTATAAGGCTCCACTGAGTTTTCTCATTTTGGGTTACCCCAGGACCACGGTCCTTTCTCAGATATTTCATAGTTTTGATGGCGGGGTGAGCGCTGACCTCAGCTTTGTCCTTCTGTGGAATGTGTTTTTTTTCCCTCCTCCTATGAATTCCCAGACTGATCTGGCGAGTTGTGCGTCTTGCAGAATAGTGACCATTTCTGTTCGCTTTTCAGAATAAACTGAGCGCGGCGTGGGGGGCGGGCGGAGGCATCCATATTCATAGGGTCGACTTAAATGTGTGAACACTGTGAGGCTGGCAACTGGTGTAGCCCAGCAAATAGCCGAACCAGCCGAGACTTGTTTAGATGTCATTTTATATGTTGTCACCATTGGCGTGTCCTGCGCTAGGTCACAGGTTTGGCGACTGGTAATGGCCGCTTTTGTTAAACCAAAGTTTGCGGCTGTATCTTAAAAAAATAAAAAAAAGCGGCGTGCTCAGTAAAACCAAAATTTTGCGACAGGATTGAGGACGGGAATTTAAAAACAAAGTCCGAATGGTTCGTGTCGGTGTGAGTAAATTCCGGGAGGCAGATGGCCAATGATAGGAATGCAACACAAATCTTTTTAAGTCTCCTATGTTGTGCCTGGAAGGCCATGATCTGTAAAAGTGCCAATTGGCACCCAGATTGGATGCCCAATTCTAAAGTCCCTGCTGGTCTGCTAATTACGGGTCTGGGGTCTATCACAGTAATCGCCAATGAGTGACTTTTATGGCTTTAGAATATTTTAGGTGGAGTTTGAGCTTTAAGTGGTGTCCAGTTTTGATTCCCAACCATTATCTATATCCTGGGCCATCAAGTAGGACTTCACAACCTCTCTGCTCCCACTTTAGCAGGCCAATCTCTGCATTGCACTGAACCGCTCTCTGGAGTTCTTCTTTAAAGCTGAGCTGCTCATTTTGTGTCTATGGGACCAGGTAGAGCAGTTTTACCAACTTGCAACCTTCACACTGCTAGGCCGGCCCCTGCAGCCCCTTGTCCACTGCAATCGGGCAGTCAAAGATCCTGTTGCATCAGTAACACCTAGGCCGGAACCATAGCCCTGAACTGGACATGAGGACTCAAGGGAAAGTCTACTGCCAGATCCTCCACGCCCAGGGCTGTCTTAATGCATGGGCATCCCTGGGCACTGCCCAGGGGCCCCAGGTGCATGGGGGTCCCATGATAATCTTGCATTACTTTCCAACTGGCCCAGATGTGCTGGGACAGTCATGCTTTTTACTAAACAGTCCTGGAAAGCATCCAAGAACCTGTACTGTGCCCTCCTGATCCTAGCATAGTGCCCTTTTGCCCCCCCCCCCCCCCCCTGTACTGTGCCCTTTGTGTTTTTGTTTTATGACATGTTTTTTTCTATTTTCTGTTTAAAATCAATTTTACTGAGAGTACTAATAAATATCTGTTTAATTCTATCAACTATTTATACTTTAATTCTTGAGAGTAGGTGCGTAAATAGGGCCAGGCTGGTCGGGGTCCCAGTGCATTACTTTGCCCAGGGGCCCATGATGCTATTTAGACGGCCCTGTCCACGCCACTGTCGAAGTGGAGGATCGACTTTTGCTCACCATCCTCCTAGTGCACAGCCCTACTGCGAGTGAGAGCTTCTTTTTCGTTATCCTGGAGTTCAGCCTCCGTCCTTTTAGAGCGGCCGTTCTCAACCTTTTCAACACAGAGGAACCCTTGAAATAATTCTCCGGTCTCGGAACCCCTGCTAAAAATTCAAAATCTACAACTTATGGTGTGATGGACAATGGGAAGAATGCTCCCTACATTTGTGGTCATTGGGAAGAATTCCCCCTTACAGATAGCTAAAAAGATCAATGGTATCATTGGGAATTTATCTGAGAGGTAGAAATTGGCCATTGCTCAAGGAACCCCTAGAAACCTCTGGAGGAACCCTAGAAACCCTGAACCATGGAGGTCGCCAAGCGTGTATTGGAGTAAGGAAGGGACGCTCAGCAGTCAGGATGACATCCACAAAATTGTATTCCTTTATTGAGAAGACCTGTACATCGCTGTAAATACAGCCTGAGAGGTAGAAATTGACCATTGCTCAAGGAACCCCTAGCAACCTCTGGAGGAACCCCAGGGTTCCATTGAACCCTGGTTGAGAAACCCTGGTATAGATGCTTCACTGGAACCGGAGATTGCCAGCATTATGGTGTCAGACCCCCTCCCGGTTGTACCGGCACTGGGGCATATGGAAGGGGAGTTCCAGACCAGGAAGCCAAGCCAGCTCAAGGGAAGGCAAAGAGTTGCCCCATCCTATAGAAAATTGAGTTCTGTCCGTGATACTTTTTTTATTTGCACTAACATTACATTTTTCAGGCTATGTCCCCTTCTTCAAGGTCCAAGCAGTAGAAAATTCCTTTTTGATGTTAAAAGCAACTTTCCCGTACCACCCATGTCTCCATGTTTTTTATTGTTGGTTATTCATTGTGAAAAACACCCCCCTAGCATTTAAAAATCTTAAAGGGCCAGGTGGAGTTGGCGCCAAGAGGGTAGGATAGGTCTGGGCCCAGAGGTACCCCCTGTATTACTCTAAGGCTATGCATTGTGCAGGTCTCATGTAAAGAACAGGACTGGGATTGCATCGTCAGCTGGTGAAATGAAATCCATACATCCTGGATAAATGAGAAAAGAATCCCAACCTTCCCTGGGGTCCACATGGCAGCCAATGTATTCCTCCTTCCTACAAGATTGCTCTGATTGGTAGGAGGGTTGGCAGTACATCTATGGCTGCCGCTCTTCATAGACCACTTCTGTCTTCGGGAGCAGAATGTTTGCACAATGCGTTCATCAGATGGCGTGTGATCCCGGGAACTCCATCCAGACATCAACAACCCTCACTTTCCAAAAACCACATCCCCTCCTTCCCCTCCGGTGTTTATCCAGAGTCTGCCGATCATCGAGCTTCTGTTCCTCCTCACTCCCTGGAAACCGACTCCTCGCTACCAAGATACTGAACTCCAAATACCACTTCTATTGTGCTGGCGTGACATCACCACTCTCCAGATATAAGATATATTATACAGGAGTGACATCACCGCTCTCCAGATATAAGATATATTATACAGGAGTGACATCACCGCTCTCCAGATATAAGATATATTATACAGGAGTGACATCACCACTCTCCAGATATAAGATATATTATACATAGTGACATCACCGCTCTCCAGATATAAGATATATTATACAGGAGTGACATCACCGCTCTCCAGATATAAGATATATTATACAGGAGTGACATCACCGCTCTCCAGATATAAGATATATTATACAGGAGTGACATCGCCGCTCTCTAGATGCGCTCTTGTTGTACAGTGAGTGACGACATTGCTCTCCAAAGGATATTTTAAGCCTTGATCAGAGTTGTGCAATCGGTGATATCGGTTCCAGATGACAGCAAAGGGTGTCACTCCCAGCAACGCCCGGCACAGTGGGAGAGATGACGGCTCGGCTGTAGAAGGAAGTGAGGGACTCTGCAGATCCCAGAACTCTTTCCTTTCTGTGTCTCATTGAATATTCAGAAGTAATAACCTTCCTGTGTGGAAGAAATGAGCAATGTGTGACCGAGAATCCTGTGCGCTCCACGTCGGATGATGTAATAGTGGTGCGGGGGCCGCCATCGCTTTCTAAAATATGTCTTCAATTAAACAAAGTGTTCTATAAATTGGCTGATAGACAAAAACTGGAGCAGACCAAGGTGAGGGCGTCATCCACAGCGATTATTGTGCGATGCACAAGAGAAGAAATGCGGATTTGTGTCTGCAGCGGAGTCGCCATTTTATTGGAGAGCGATGCACGGCTGTACAAGATTGCGGCAAATGTGTAAAATGCCTATTAAGCTGAACTTGAAGTGGCCTAAGGAACTAAACTGTATCTGAGCTCCACAAACCGAAAACTATATTCATCTATTTAAAGACCCCCCCCCCCCCCCGGTCCACCATCCATTCATTACTCAATGCTGTATTTTGTGGAGAAATCACTTAGAAAAACACCCCCCTGGCATTCCTAGCTGTGGCCATCTTGAGTAAGGGCAAATGATTAATGTAGCATTTACTTCCTGGAATCCACCTGCCCTTAGCTCAGGCATGCAGACTTGAGGATGTGCTCTGCGGAGAAAACTGCTCCTTCCATGAAGACTCCTGGTACATATGTGTATATGTGGGGGGTCAGCCTGTCAGTGCTCAGACCATACGCCTCACACTGCATCAAATTGGTCTGCAAGGAAGCCTCTTCTAAAGATGATGCACAAGAAAGCCTGCAAACAGTTTGCTGAAGACAAGCAGACTAAGGACATGGATTACTGGAACCATGCCCTGTGGTCTGATGAGACCAAGATAAACTTATTTGGTTCAGATGGTGCCAAGCGTGTGTGGCGGCACCCAGGTGAGGAGTACAAAGACAAGTGTGTCTTGCCTACAGTCAAGCATGGTGGTGGGAGTGTCATGGTCTGGGGCTGCATGAGTGCTGCCGGCACTGGGGAGCTACAGTTCATTGAGGGAACCATGAATGCCAACATGTACTGTGACATACTGAAGCAGAGCTTCCCCTCCCTTCAGAGACTGGGCGCAGGGCAGTATTCCAACATAACGACCCCAAACACCTCCAGGACAACCAGTTAAAGAAGCTGAGGGTAAAGGTGATGGAGTGGCCAAGCATCTCCAGAC
The DNA here is from genome assembly GCA_018402905.1 of Glandirana rugosa. NCBI lineage: Eukaryota > Metazoa > Chordata > Amphibia > Anura > Ranidae > Glandirana > Glandirana rugosa. The sequence continues at coordinate 210,270 of BLSH010139794.1, read as the reverse complement.
CTAAACCCTATTGAGCATCTGTGGGGCTCCTCATACGGAAGGTGGAGGAGCGCAAGGTCTCTAACATCCACCAGCTCTGTGATGTCATCATGGAGGAGGGGAAGAGGACTCCAGTGGCAACCTGTGAAGCTCTGGTGACCTCCATGCCCAAGAGGGTTAAGGCAGTGCTGGAAAATAATGGGGGCCACACAAAATATTGACACTTTGTGCCCAATTTGGACATTTTCACTTAGGGGTTTACTGACTTTTGTTGCCAGCGGTTTAGACATTAATGGCTGTGTGTTGAGTTATTTTGAGGGGACAGTAAATTTACACTGTTATACAAGCTGTATAGTAAAGTGTCAGCTCTTCAGTCTTGTCCCATGAAAAGATAGAATTTATTATTGCTGAGGATGGGTTGGTGGTCACATGACTGAGCCCTGAATGGTCTTGGTGCGCAGTGATGAAGGCGATAGACATGTACAGTGTATTCTTGCCTGAGCGAGCGTTTTTATGCGTTGAGCAGACGGCCCTCAATTTTGGGGAACATTGGTGATTGGCAGGAGAAGTCCTGAACCGATTGTCCCGGTTGAGCTTCCACAACCTGTTTCACCTCCGTCGTGTTGCATCTTCAGAAATAAGATTTGCGCCCTAAAACTATTTACCATTTTACAAAACCTCAAACTTTTATGTTTTGTAAACCTGGGTGAGGGGGATTTAATGTTCCCCTCGGTGTGCCCAGAGATTGCTGGTGGTGCCCCCCTCCCCGCCCTTGGCTCGGCTCCCATGGATCTCATTAGGCTTTGAAGGTCTCGTCTGAACCTGAGCTGCAATGAGATTATTATTATTGCAATGCTCCAAGCAGAATAAGATTTGTTTGTCTGATGTCGATGATTTTGGATCCTTATAAAGGACTCGCTGCTTTCTAATCATCCGAGGATTGAATCGGCCTCTCCCAGTTTTTCTTATTTTGTCCTTCAAATTTCTGTGCATACAAAGCTCTAGTCATGGGGGGAGGGGTGTTTGTTGGTGACGGGTATCCTAGCTTCCTCTGATCCCTCTTTTTATTAGAGATTCAATAAATCTAACTTGTGTCATGCCGCCGGGGGCGCCTGCCCCTCCCAGTCTGAGCTTTATTTCAGCTTTTGTAATCCTCACGTGAAGTCATGTTGGGGCCACCATGGTATCATTGAAGGATGATGGGAAGAATTGTATTGTGGGACATCAACCAGCTTATTTAGGATCTTCAGTCTAGGGAAATGGCCGAGGTGATTTAAGCTGTACCATAAAATATATTCCATTATTGTTCTATATCTGAATGTAGACCGTGGTCTGAGCACCACAACCCATCTACAGCCCTTTAATGTCTAAAGAACTAAAAGTCCCGGTATAAAGAGGGAGGTCCTATAAGCCACACATCACTACAAAAACTGCCTCAGCCTGGGCTCCACTTAGGCTTAACTAACGCGTTTCGCCTTGCCCACGGGGCTTAATCATGGGGGTCAAAGTCCCGGGCCTATACTTCATTCCTTAACCACTTCAATACCGGGCACTTGGAACACTTACTTGCGAGACCAATTTTCAGCTTTCAGTGCTGTTGCGGTTTGAATGACAATTGCGCGGTCGTGCAACGTTGTACCCAAACAAAATGATCATTTTGTTCCCACAAATAGAGCTTTCTTTTGGTGGTATTTTATCACCCCTGCGGCTTTTATTTTTTGCGCTACAAATAATAAAAAAGCATTTTGAAAAAAAGTTTCTCATTTTTCTGTCATAAAACTTTGTTAATAAGTTTTCTCCTTCACTGATGGGCACTGATGAGGCGGCACTGAGGTGGCACTGATGAGGCACATATATGCAGCAATGATGGGCACTGATAAGCAGCACTGACGGGCACTGATACGTGGCACTGATATGCAGCACTGAAGGGCACTGATAATCGGCGGTCATAGGCGGCACTGATGGGTGTTGATAGTTGGCACTGATAGGGGGCACTGGCGGGCGGCAATGACAGATGCACTAATAGGGGCCCATTCCCCGGTGGTCTAGGGTGGCATCTGAAGTTGGCACTGAGTGCCATCCCACTGTGCCCCTTACCTGGTGGCCTAGGGTGGGCTCCCTGGTGGTCTAGGTTTGGCTTCCTGGTGGTCTCCCTTGGTGTGGGCTCTCCCTGGTGGTCTAGGGTAGTGATCCCAGGGGGGCTGCACTGATAAACTCAGCACAGAAACCCCCAACCGTCAGTAGAGCAGCCGACCACTTCATGCGTCTGCAGACGCGAGTAGAGGAAAAGCTGGTAAACGGCTTTTCCTGTTTACACTGTGACCAGCCGTGATTGGTCACGGCTGATCACATGGTAAAGTGCTTCCGATGGAAGCTGTATACTGAGATCGGTAGTGTGGTGGGTCAGACTGACCCATGGGCACACGCCGGCTTTTTTTCCCCTGGACGTCATTTGACGCCCAGTCAGGATAACTGGACCACTTCCCGGCCGTCGTTCTGCATATGGTGGTAGGGAAGTGGTTAATGGTGGACATCAAGCCACACACTTCTCTTCTATGCGTTTTGAAACTTTGACACCTTCGACACTTACGTGCTTTAAACTAAAGTACGTTACCCAAAATATTATTTCTGTGTTATCAAAATGTGGAAAATCAAAATGACTTGAGCCCTACTTGCCTTGTATTCGTCAGCTCATCAAAAAGGTGGGGTTCCCCCCTGGACAGGAGTTGATGGATCCAATGTGTTAAGAGGTCAAAGAGCACCAAATCAAAAATCCTTTAGGGGTCCAAAGCCTTTAGTGTTCAACTGGTTACAGCAAGCAGGGCAAAGGATGGCCAACGCGTTTCACGGTGTTCACAGTAAAAGTAGCGATCGGCCTAAAGGAAATGTCCTCAGCATGCAGGTAGTGAGCTGAGCTCCCAAGGAAGGACTCCGCCTGAAATTCAGAGAGGAGGGGAGGCTTGGACCCGGAGTGTCACATGACTGCAGCTTGGGGAAAGTAAAAATGGCCGTTAGTTATTTTTGTTTTTTAATGCAGCAATTGGTTGGGAGGGGTGAGAGAGGAGGTCATGTTTTTCCAGGGATGGGCTGGAATAGGCTTTGTGCTGGACACCCAGGGCTGTTCTGTACAACAATTTATTTTTGCTAATTGAAATGAAGAAAAATATTAATATTTGCCATAAAAACAAAGGCCGTGAAATTTTTCTTCCTTTTTAGTGGTCAGTGGGAAAAATTTACAGCTTAATTATCAGTTGAAAAAATTTTCATTATACTGGTGGCCAGCATGGTGGCCCCCTTGCCCTGGCGGTCAGCATTGTTGGGCACCTTGGTCTGGGGGTTGGCGTGGTGGGCCCACCTTGGTCTGGCAGTTGGCACGGTGGGCCCGCCTTGGTCTGGTGGTTGGCATGGGGGCCCTCCTTGGTCTGGCGGTTGACGTGCTGGGCCCGCCTTGGTCTGGCAGTTGATGTGCTGGGCCTGCCTTGGTCTGGCAGTTGGCCCGCCTTGGCCTAGCGGTTGGCCTGGTGGGCCTGCCTTGGTCTGGCGGTTGGCGCAGTGGGCCCGCCTTGATCTGGCAGTTGATGTGCTGGGCCCGCCTTGGTCTGGCGGTTGACGTGGTGGGGCCCGCCTTGGTCTGGCGGTTGACGTGGTGGGGCCCGCCTTGGTCTGGCGGTTGACGTGGTGGGGCCCGCCTTGGTCTGGCGGTTGGCCCACCTTGGTCTGGTGGTCGGCCAGGTGGGCCCGCCTTGGTCTGGCGATAGGAAGGAGAAAGGCCTCTTTTTAGATTGGTGGCCAGTATGATTCCCATACACAGCTACATAGAGAGAAAATCAATAGATTCCTGGATCTCCGCCACTGGCCATTGTATCCAGACAGCCGTACACCCAACCCTGATAGAACGCAGCCATTTTCCCCCACTTTATAACACTCGTTCTTGTTTCATGTGACAGATTCTGTGTAACATGGAGGTAAACCGCCATTACTGATTGACAGACATGAGATCGGCGCTCTTTCCTCTGACTTCATTCATTCCCAGCACATGACATCAACCAATCGGATAATTCGAATTGCACAAGCTTTTACCTTGTCAGCGAAACCCAATGCAGGAGACTTTAATTGCACCCAAATTACTTTTCTCTCGCGGTCCCTCTGGGAAGGGCGGTGGCGGGACACCCATCTCCGCAGGCTGCCGTTCTTCTGAAGATTGGCGCACGCAGCTCATGGGATTATGGTGATTAGAGGAGTTATAGCTTACATAGGCAAAATCTGCTTCATGTAAGGAGTTATTGTAAAATGTAATAATGATCACCTAGCCAAGCCCGGTTCTGGCTGCTCAGTCCCGGCCTAAAGCGCATTTCCACTCTGCAGTCAAATTTGAGAAAACCCCACTATGTTTGTCGTGTGTTCCATTGGCATTGCATGCCCACTTTTTTTTGTAATATCTTTTACCTATTGGATGCTTCTCGGGGGTGGGGGGGCTGTTTAGGCCGACTGCATTTTTTTTTTTTTTTTTACATTTTCAGAATGAGCCTGGCCCAAGTCTGCCCTCATTAACATATGCAGGAAGCCCCGCCTCCACACCTTTAACCCTTTGTTAGGACAGACAGTGTTCACCTCTAATTATAATAATGACGATCTGCCTGCACAGGACAGACAGGGTTAATTATGACAAACACCCCCCCCCCCCTTATAAACAAAGGGAACTACCTAGGATTTTCCCTTGAACCCAGAATGGGGCATGACCTGCAATTTTTTGTGAATGTTTTTGATCTGTAATGTTGGTGTTTTGCCAGCAAAAGTGGAAATACCCTGCAATATACTGCATTGTCGGTTTTTTATGGTTCTGCTGCTCGGGGAGCCCCCTGTCCTCCATTCTGTGATCGCTTCTGCAAACCAACCAACGCGTGTGCTGGGTTTCCAGCCGCGGTCTCTGTGTGTGGGGGGGGCGGCGGGGGTTTCTTTCTTTCTTTCAATGAGTCATCGAGGAGGTTTTATTTAGGGCAGGGAATTTAGATGGCAACGGGCAACTGCTTGATGGAACTTAGTGTTACTGTATGTGCAGAATAGCCTGCTTGTTATACTCACTGGGGAACTTGAGGGGTTAATGCTCTGCATTGTGTAAAAAGGCTGTTTAAAATTTGGGGTTTTCTTTTTTACTATCGCTTTTAGTGATAATGATAAACGGGACAAATAGGTTGAAATCTCCCTAATGGGGGGGGGGGGGGGGGGC
>BLSH010139794.1:110771-121726 GCA_018402905.1 Glandirana rugosa | reverse complement strand
CCCCCCCCCCCCCCCCCCAACCCTCAGACCGCTCTGAGAATTATAAATTTGGTCACAGCTGAAAAGTCACCCTGATAATAATGTGAAAAGGAGACAGGAGCTCCACCTACTGGCTGGACGAGAGACTACATTGCTCTCATATTTATTTCAGGTATAGTGCCGTCAATTCACATTGTACCTTCCCATCAGTCCCTGCTCTCAAGGAGCTTACAATCTAAGGTCCCTAACCCACATTCATACACATACTAGCAGTGGCGGCCCGTCCATACGGGGCACAGGGGCGGCCACCCCCCAATCCTTGCGCCCGGCCCCTAATCTACATGCAGTGCGCCGGCTGCATGGATTCCAATGGGGGTTTTAGTTTCATTAATATTAACTATGGTCTTCCTGATTCTCCTCTCAGCCAATGAGGAAGCGGGTCCTGAGACCCGTCACCTGATTAGCCGAGAGGAGAAACGATTGGCTATTGGCTGCCTAGTAGGAGGAGGGAGGAGACGCAGGGAAGCCACAGTGATGCCGAGGAGGAGGAGACGCAGCCCGCGACCCAGATGGGGCAAGTGCGCAGCTAGCGATCAATTGACCGTGGGGGGTGACCCGGCCGATGAACTGGAAAGGGGAGGGGGGGTTGGTGGGGTTTCTGTGGGTGCATTATCCCCCCAAAATAAAATATACCACCAGCTGCCACTGCACACTAGGGCCAATTTAGGCAGTAACCAATCAACCTACCAGCATGTCTTTGGAATGTGGGAGGAAACCGGAGTACCTGGAGGAAACCCACACAGGCACAGGGAGAACCTGCAAACTCCAGGCATGTAGCGTCGTGCTTGGGATTCGAACCAGCGACCCTTTTACTGCCAGGCGAAAGTGCTACCCACTACACCGCTGTGCCACCAATTTACCTAGGGTGGGAGGAAACCAGAGTACCCGGAGGAAACCCACACAGGCACAGGGAGAACATGCAAACTCCAGGCAGGTAGTGTCGTAGTTGGGATTCAAACCAGTGACCCTTTTGCTGCCGGTCGAAAGTGCTTCCCCATACACCGCTGTGCCACCAATTTAGACAGGAACCAATTTACCTACCAGTATGTCTTTGGAGGGTGGGAGGAAACCGGAGTACCCGGAGGAAACCCACGCAGGCACAGGGAGAACATGCAAACTCCAGGCAGGTAGTGTCGTAGTTGGGATTCAAACCAGCGACCCTTTTGCTGCCAGGCGAAAGTGCTGCCCACTACACCAATGTGCCACCAATTTACCTAGGGTGGGAGGAAACCAGAGTACCCGGAGGAAACCCACGCAGGCACAGGGAGAACATGCAAATGCCAGGCAGGTAGTGTCATAGTTGGGATTCAAACCAGCGACCCTTTTGCTGCCAGGCGAAAGTGCTACCCACTACACCGCTGTGCCACCAATTTAGACAGGAACCAATTTACCTACCAGCGTGTCTTTGGAGGGTCGGAGGAAACCAGAGTACCCGGAGGAAACCCACACAGGCACAGGGAGAACATGTAAACTCCAGGCAGGTAGTGTCGTAGTTGGGATTCAAACCAGCGACCCTTTTGCTGCCAGGCGAAAGTGCTGCCCACTACACCAATGTGCTGCCTATATGCAATATCTCATATTTGCCCAGCTAAACAAATATTTATGTTTTATCCCGGATTTCGATCAACAAAGTGAATGTATAAAAAAACAAATACATTTTCATTAAATGGAGGCGTGGGATGGAGTATTTTAGGCATTTGTTGGACATCCAGGGACTTCTCTATCATAATGGAGGAACTATGGGCGGAGTCAGCTGACTTTTAGTAAAAAGTCAACAGCAGTTGGATGATAAAACGATAGATAACATTGTTCTGTTCACCACTTGACCCCGAACCACGTGCATGTATGTGATTGGCTTGAAGTGGTTGTACCGGTGTACTGCCCAAATACCAACCTCGGTGTTCTGCCCAAATACCAACCTCGGTGTACTGCCCAGATACCAACCTCGGTGTACTGCCCAAATACCAACCTCGGTGTACTGCCCAAATACCAACCTCGGTGTACTGCCCAAATACCAACCTCGGTGTACTGCCCAAATACCAACCTCGGTGTTCTGCCCAAATACCAACCTCGGTGTACTGCCCAAATACCAACCTCGGTGTTCTGCCCAAATACCAACCTCGGTGTACTGCCCAAATACCAACCTCGGTGTTCTGCCCAAATACCAACCTCGGTGTACTGCCCAAATACCAACCTCGGTGTACTGCCCAAATACCAACCTCGGTGTACTGCCCAAATACCAACCTCGGTGTACTGCCCAGATACCAACCTCGGTGTTCTGCCCAAATACCAACCTTGGCAGAATACCAAACCCATGTCACTTCCGGTTGCTTTAACCACTTCACCCCCGGAAGGATTTCCCAGAGAACTTTTTGCGCTGCGTCGCTTTAACTGACAATTGTGCGGTCGTGCGCCGTTGTACCCAACCAAATTTGCGTCCTTTTTCGCCCACAAACAGAACTTTCTTTTGGTGGTATTTGATCCCCTCTGCGTCATTTCTGATCGCCGCTATAAACAAGCGAATAGTGAAAATTTTGCAAAAAAAAAACAATATTTCTTACTTTTTGCTAAAATACATGTCCAAGAAAAGAAAAACATTTTTTTTTTTTTTTTTATACATTTTTTTTCATCGGTTTTGGGCGATTTTTATTCTTCCTCATATTTTTGGTAAAGAAAAAAAAAAAATCGCAATCAGCGTTTATTGATTGGTTTGTGCAAAAGTTGCCGCGTTTACAAACCATGAGAATTAATTTATGGGGTTTTTCATTTTATTTTTATATTTTACTAGTAATGGCGGCGATCTGCGATTTTTATCGGTACTGCGATATTGCGGCGGACATGTCGGACCATTTTGACACCTTTTTGGGACCATTGGCATTTATACAGCTATAAAAATGCACTGTGTAAATGCCATTGGCAGTGAAGGGGTTAACCTGGAGGGGGCGCTCTAAGGGTTAACTGTGTACCCTCAGTGTGTTCTAACTGTATGGGGGCTGGGCTGCCAGGGGGAGGGGAGTGATCATTCCTTCCATATACAGGGAGCCTGCAATCACAGCCCTTCCCCCTCTGTCAGAAAGGAGATCTGTAGCTCTGGGGGGGTTGCTCGTGGGTAACCGGCGGACATTGAGTCCGCCCTACCCGCTCCCTGGCCCCCCTGGAACACAGTGGGTGGCACGCGCACAATACTTTTTCTCGCGACTGCCGTCAGGTGATAATGAGCCAAGCTGCCGCCGTCAAGCCACGGCGCCCAGTCGGCAACTGGTTAAAAAACCGGAAGTGACGCGGGTTTGGCACTTGGGCAGAACTCCGGGTTTAGGGCTGCAGCTCCAGGTTGGGCGGATCCAACATTTTTGGAAAGCATGAGATCCATGTTTTTTGTTTTTTATCTCATGCTTTCCAGTGTAAAGGAGAGATCTATGGTATCTCTCTACCAGATCTCCCCATAAAGAGGACCGGTCATCCTTATTTCCATCACTAGAGAGGTTTACATTCCTTCCGATCGGAATAAAAGTAATAAAAGAAAAAAAATTAAAGGGACCGCGTAAAAATAGCGACGGCGAGAATTCTAGCGCTAGACTTCCTCTGAAACTTTTTCCAGGTTGCCAGTCAGTTACAAAGGGTCGCCTATGGAGATATTTGAATACCGTAGTTTGGCGCCATTCCACGAGCGCGCGCAATGTTAGTTAGCATGACATGTTTGGTATCTATTTACTCGGCGTAACAATCTCTTTTTCATTTTGCCATCTTTTTTTGCATTTAAACTCATTAAATCGGAAGTTCCACTCGTTTTTTTTGTTTATTATAAAGTCAGAAGCTACGAAAAGTGTAACTGCTGACTTTTTCTAATAAACAGTAACTTGCCTGTCTCCCGGTCCAGCGATGGGGCGGCACGGAGCCTCGCTCGTCTCCCCCCTCCTCCCGACGGCCCCACCATTCCTAGTGTGGGCACCCGGCCCGGCAACCCACTGCGCATGCGCGAGTCGCGCTGCGAATTCCTAGTGGCCAGGCAATCTTCTGGGACCTGGTGACGAGTCCCAGAAGATTGCCAGGAGGGAGGGGCCGCCTAGGAGGAGTCGCCCAGGCGGCCCAGAGGCGGAAGGTGGAAGAGGGACAGGAAGTCCCTCTGAAACCTGGGGACACCCCCCCCCCCAAAAAAAAATGACATGCCAAATGTGGCATGTAAGGGGGCGAGGAGTGCTTAAAGCGGAAGTTCCATTTTTGGGTGGAACTCCGCTTTAACCAGTTCAGGACCGCGCTATAGCCGAAAGACAGCTACAGCGCGGCTCTGAAATGCCCACAGGACGTACATGGACGTCCTGCCTCGTACGCGCTCCCCGCGCGCACTCGCAGCCTGCGGCGGCGCGCTCTCGCGGCCGCCACACGCTGCGTGGGCGTGCCCGCGGGTCGAGCGGACTCGATGTCTGCCCGAGACCCGCCGATCACTTTTAGGAGCCTCAGAACGGGGAACCGCCGATGTAAACACAGCAGTTCCCCGTTCTGTGAATGGGACATACCAGATCTACTGATCCCTGTCACTGGGATCAGTTAGATCTGTTATGTCCCGGCCAGCTCCACCCCCCCCCCCACAGTTAGAACACACCCAGGGAACATTGTTAACCCCTTCACTGCCCCCTGCAGGTTAACCCCTTCCCTGCCAATGACATTTATACAGTAATCAGTGGACATTTACATTTCTGATCGCTGCATAAATGTCATTGGTCTCAAAAATGTGTCAAAAATGTCTGACATGTCCCCCCCCCAATATCAAAGTCCTGATAAAAATCGCAGATCGCCGCCATTACTAGTAAAAAAAAAAAAAAATAGTAAAAACGCCATAAATCAATTCCCATAGTTTGTAGACGCGATAACTTTTGCGCAAACCAATCAAAATACGCCGATTGCGATTTTTTTTTTACCAAAAATATGTATTAGAAGATATATCGGCCAAAACTGATGAATAATTTTTCTTTTTTATATTTTTTTGGATATTTATTATAGCAAAAAAGTATAAAATATTGTTCTTTTTTTCAAAATCATCGCTCTTTGTTTAGTTATAGCGCAAAAAAGGGGGGATCAAATACCACCAAAGGAAAGCTCTATTTGTGGGAAAAAAATGATAAAAATTTTATTTGGGTGCAACGTCGCACGACCGCGCAATTGTCATTCAAAACGCGACAGCGCTGAAAGCCGAAAATTGGTCTGGGCAGGAGGGGGGTTTAAGTGCCCAGTAAGGAAGGGGTTAAAGTGTATCTTTTCCCAAAATATCGATTTTTATTTAAATACTTTTTATTGAATTTTTAGAAAAAGATTAACTTTATATTATATAATATAGCATATTTAAAAAAAAAAAAACACAAGACAGAACATACCAACACACTAACAATCTATATATATATCCTGCTGGCTTCATACTAATCTCTATCATGCATTTCAGAGCATGCAGCCCCCAGGTATACTGGGAGAAGAACTGAGGGCTGCTGGGTAGCCTGGTGCTGCATAGAGATGACGTGCTGGGAAACACACCTCCCAATTCATAGCATGTCACTGTATGGGCACAAGGGGTATGTCTGCCCTAGGATGGTAGTGGGCACAAGGGGCATGTCGGATTCAGATTGGCAATAGGCATAGGGGGAATGCCTGCCCCAGGTTAGCAATGGGCACATGGGATATGCATCAGCCAGGTTGACCGTGGGCACAAGGGGTATGTCTGCTGCAGGCTGGCAGTGGGCACAAGGTGGGTGTCTAATTCAGATTGGCAATAGGCACATGGGAGGGTCTGATTGTTGGCACAGATAAGATCGCTGATGAGCACCTCACCCTACAATTATATATATATATATATATATTACTCCTAGATTGTAAACACCTCACAGATCTCCAGATTCCTCTTAAAAAATCCTATAGCTCCTAAATCCTCCCTTTTCTCAATCCCAGTGGTTTATGTATTAAGAGGGGCCCCAGCTGTGAAAAAAAAATCCCACTTCTCTTGGCAGTATCTATTCAAGATACATCACAAAATAGATCTATACTCATTCACCTAAAGCACAGGTGTCAAACACAAGGCCCAGGGGCCAAATTCGGCCCTCCGGGTCATTTCATGTGGCCCTTACACCTTTCCTGCAGCTGCAGCACTCCCCTCATCTCCACCACCCCCTGTCTCAGCAGTTGGCCACAGAGTGGAGGACAGAACTCCTTCAGATCCTGCTCCTCTCTGTGCAGCTGCAGCACCCCCTCATCTTCACCTCCCCCTGTCTCAGCAGTTGGCCACAGAGTGGAGGACAGAACTCCTTCAGATCCTGCTCCTCTCTGTGCAGCTGCAGCACCCCCTCATCTTCACCTCCCCCTGTCTCAGCAGTTGGCCACAGAGTGGAGGACAGAACTCCTTCAGATCCTGCTCCTCTCTGTGCAGCTGCAGCACCCCCTCATCTTCACCTCCCCCTGTCTCAGCAGTTGGCCACAGAGTGGAGGACAGAACTCCTTCAGATCCTGCTCCTCTCTGTGCAGCTGCAGCACCGCCTCATCTTCACCTCCCCCTGTCTCAGCATTCAGAAGACTCCAGCTCTCCTCTGGTCCTCCTCTAGACCCTGCACTTGCTGCTTCACAGCTCTGCCCCCACTGTGATGCAAGGAAGGGTGGGGGACCCTTGACTTCTGATGATGGCGGGGAGCTCTTGACATCTGATATAAGGGGGGGTGATGCTCTGGACATCTAGTCTTACATATACAACCAGCCCTATCATGGCCACCTTAATACTGATACGGGCCACAATGAAATCAAGTTTGACACCCCTGACCTAAAGCCTCTGGTGAAAATAAATAAATAAATAAATAAAAAACAAAAAAACCCAATACCAAAAGATTGCTTTTGATAAAATGCTGCACACAAACTGCATGACATAAAAATTGCAACATCCACCATTTTATTCTCTAGGGCCTCTGCAAAAAAAAAAAAAAAAATCATAATGTTTGGTGGCAAAAAAAAAAATGTTGATTTTTACTAATTAACGCAAAGTGTCAGAACAGGCCGGGTCTTCAAGCGGTTAATTAATGAGCCTCAGGAGGTTCAGTCCTCCAGGCACTGACAGAGCAGCAGAACCGGTTCCCATCAACCTCCCCTCCCCCAGCCCCCAATATGGGAACCTTACTGCTGTCACAGCTGAAACCATCAGGATGAGAAGCCCCGGGCTTCACTAACACATGAGCTGTCACAGTAATGGCCGCTGCTCGCAGGTCTGTGTGAGCTGAGCCATCGTGGGGACACACAGGGGTCTGCAGACCGCGGGCTGCTCCTTATCCCGTTGTCTGCCAGAGCAACCTTTGTCAATTTATCAATTTATGCATGAAGACCACCCTAAAATATTATATATTTTCTGAACCAGACACCATAGAGAATAAAAATATGGTATTTCCAATTTTTTATGTCACGCAACATTAGCGCAATGGTTTAGGCCAGGCATCCTCAAACTACGGCCCTCCAGCTCTTGCGGAACTTCATATCCCATGAGGCATTGTAAAACTCTTACATTCACAGACATGACTAGGCATGATGGGAATTGTAGTTCCTGAACAACTGGAGGGCCATAGTTTGAGGACCCCTGGTTTTGGATATCATTTCAGGTAAAAATACAGTTAAGTAAATTTTAGGCAGGTTGTGGGCAGACTTGTGCCTGCTGCACACTGCAAGAGAGTGCCCGGGGGTCTGGCGGACTCGATGTTCGTCGGCGATGCGCGATCGCCTAGTACAGAGGCAGAATGGGGATCTTCCTATGTAAACAAGGCGGATCCCTGTTCTGCCAGGGGACATGACAGAGATCTACTCATAGGCGTGCGCAGGGGGGGGTGTGCCTGGGCACACACTAATCACCACATGCTCATTAGTATTATCGGCTCTGTGTGCCGGGCAGGGGGAATGGGAAATATCTCCCTCTGACCAGTTCATCCATTAATAATTATATATATTTACACACATTTGAGGTTTGAGGTGCACACCTATGGCTCTACTGTTCTCAGTGATCCCTGCCAGCCCATCCCCCCTACAGTTAGAACCAGCCCAGGGAACACAGTTAATCCCTTGATCGCCCCCTAGTGTTTAGATCAGGGTCCCCAGAGAGCCCCCTTTACATCAGGGTCCCTAAAGACCCCCCCCCCCATTACATCAGGGTCCCCAGAGCCTCCCTCGTTACATCAGGGTCCCTAGAGAGCCTCCCTCGTTACATCAGGGTCCCTAGAGAGCCTCCCTACTTACATCAGGGTCCCCAGAGCCTCCCTCGTTACATCAGGGTCCCTAGAGAGCCTCCCTACTTACATCAGGGTCCCCAGAGCCTCCCTCGTTACATCAGGGTCCCTAGAGAGCCTCCCTACTTACATCAGGGTCCCCAGAGCATCCCCCATTACATCAGGGTCCCCAGAGCCTCCCTACTTACATCAGGGTCCCCAGAGCCTCCCTACTTACATCAGGGTCCATAGAGAGCCTCCCTACTTACATCAGGGTCCCCAGAGCATCCCTCGTTACATCAGGGTCCCTAGAGAGCCTCCCTCGTTACATCAGGGTCCCCAGCCAGTGTCATTTACACATTGATGACTGCATTTTTATAGCACTGATCAATGTAATAATGTCACTGATCCCCAGAAAGTGTCAAGGAAAAGGAAGGCGACGGCACTCCCCATTTATTGATGCATTAAAAGCAAAATACAAAAAAAACCCCACAGCCAGCGCACCAAGTCCTCTGTGGCTATAGCAACGCGTTTCACACACCCATGCTTAGTCCTTGCTCAGAGTGCAAAGTGTCATTCGGGGTCAGATTTGTCCACCGCAATCTCGAAGTCCCGCTAAAAATTGCAGATCGCCGTCACCACTAGTAAAAACAATAAAAAAAAATAAACAAAAGTCTCTAAATCTATTCCCATAGTTTGTAGACGCGATCATTTTTGCGCAACCCAATCAATATACGCCTATTGCGATTTTTTTTTATACCAAAAATACGTAGAAGAATATCGGCCTAAACTGATTAATAAATTTGTTTTTTTACATTTGTTTTCGGGGTATGTTTTATAACAAAAAAATAGCGACAATTTTGATGAAAAAAACTTTTTTTTTCTTTCTGTTTGTAGCGCAAAAAAATAAAAAACGCAGCGGTGATGGAATACCACCAAAAGAAAGCTCTATTTGTGGGAAAAAAAGGACGTCAATTTTGTTTGGGTACAACGTCGCACGACCGCGCAATTGTCAGTTAAAGCGACGCAGTGCCGAATCGCAAAAAAAAAAAAAAGGCCTGGTCATTAAGGGGTCAAATCCTTCCAGGGCTGAAGCGGTTAATGAGACATCAGGGGTCTAGAAGGACCGACGTCAAACGGCGGCGGGCGGTCCAGAAGTGGTTGACTGAGTCAGATTAAAAGATGTCTCGTTTCCCTTTTAATGAATCCCTTCTGTTTTTATTATTGAGGTTCAATCTGTGATCGATGATCAATAAATCTCATCTTCCGTTTATTGTTTTTTTGCAGACTGCGATGGCATCACTGCGGGGCGGGCGAAGTAAAGAATGAGCCAATCCTGGAATTCAAGCATGGCAGCCCAGAGAGAGCCGCTCTCCAGAAAGTAAGGATAATTGTAGGACTAAGACCTTCCTACAGAGGGGAAAGAACGATCGGCTCCCCTGCAGATGGTGGTAGGGGTTAGGGTGTTCCCTTTAAGAAAAAGGCTAGGACTTAGGGATTGGATTAGGGACCTCCCCCAAAGGTCAAGAGGCGTGGCCGACCTCCACCAAAGTGTACCGCCTACCCTAGCATGACTTAGTAGTTGGTGGGGAAACCCTTGTTGGCGGCACAGAGATCAGACGTTTCTTGTAGTTGGGGGTCTCCAGGTTTGCAGACATCTCAGGAGGGATTTTGCTTCACTCTTCTTTACAGATCTCTAAATCCTGAAGGTTTCTTGGCTGTCGCTTGGCAACTCGAAGTTTCAGCTCCCTCCATAAATTTTCTATAGGATTAAGGTCTGGAGACTGCCTAGGCCACTCCATGACCTTCATGTGCTTCTTCTTGAGCCACTCCTTTGTTGCCTTGGCGGTATGTTTTGGGTCAAGTTTGCAAATTATGTATGTGAGCGCCTTTCTACTGTTTGATAAAGGTTTAACAAAAGGTGTCATGCAATATTAGTGCACTATCTGTTATATGGTGTTTTATACAGTAGTGCTCATAAGTTTACATACCCTGGCAGAATTTATGATTTCTTGGCCATTTTTCAGAGAATATGAACGAGAACACGAAAACTTTTCTTTCATTCATGGTTGGTGTTTGGCTGAAGTCATTTATTATCAATCAACTGTGTTGATATTCACTTCCATTTGGTAACATTGTAGCCATTGATGAATTTCCCTGCGATCGACACATCAGTTAGACATTCATTGCACTACAAGTCTGTTGTGCAATAATCATTTCCATATAATACCATGGCATCTCTGACTGGGGAGGCCGTTTCATGAGAAATTATGTAACATTACACAGGAAAAGTTTTGTCATTCACTGCCAGTAAGGCAAGAAGGAAATCCAGATGTCATGGAGAGAGATTTAGTCACTTTCACTAGAAAAAAAAAACAACGTGGATTGGAAAGTAGATTGGCAAATGGCAGATTAATTCTAACCAAGAAGTTTTAAAATTGCATGAAGGAACAAGTGGTTCAAAGCAGGGGCGTTGCTAGGTGTACAAAAGATCTGGGGCTAGAGCCCATGGCAGCAGAAAGTCATACGCTTGGGCGGGCATACACATGTATACATTATATATGCATATGTGTGTTTACAGATTGACTACACAGCTAGCGTCCCTTTAAGTAGTTACCGATGTTACAATGGTTTACCTTCACTTATAGTTGTGTCAACTAACTATTATTTACTGAAGTCGGTTTGTGGTTGGTACTTACTTTC
>BLSH010139794.1:89704-101692 GCA_018402905.1 Glandirana rugosa | reverse complement strand
CCTCCCTATTCCATCCCCCCCTTCCCTATGCTATGAACCAGTTAATAATCAATAGGGGAGAAATAAACAATTATTCTTCTCTATGTCCTTGTGACCTTTCCACACGCACAGAGCCGCCGTTCAGCCATTCACAGGGAGCTTTGTCTTCTGTGAGTGAAGACAAAGCTCTCTCCGATTGGCCGAGGTGGCAAGGCGGGCCAAATGATGTCACAACCTCTGCCAATCCTAGGAAGCTTTGTATCAGCCTGGTCCATTTATTTAAAGTGGTTGTAAAACCTTCCGTACCCCCCGATGCAGTGACTGTCCTGGGGTGATACAAGATGCAATCTTCTCTTCTCTACATCCCTTCAACGATCAGAATTTATACAGCTTGTCTGAGCCAACAGAAAAAAGGGGGAGGGGAGTTGAAGTTACACTCTGCAGAGCTCAGCGAGGAGAGCTTTGAGAGCTGATTGGAGGGAGAGGACACCCCCCACCCCTTCCATAAAGCACACAAAAATAGAGCTGAGTCTATCAATCACAGGCTGTGTGCTGGAGCTCCCTCCTGTCACCTTTTAACTGTTACCTCATGAACCTTTTTTTCTCAGCCGTCAGGAAAAAAAGGGGGCAGAGACCTGAAATCACCATCTGCAGAGCTCATTGAGGAGAGATTTGAGAGCTACGTACGTGGTTGTACTGCTGGTACCTGTAGTGCCACTATGATGATCCAATAAAGCATCGCAAAATACCTTGGATGTGCTGCCATTCTCTTTCCAATTGTAAAGCTTTGAGAGCTGATTGGAGGGAGAGGATACCCCCCACCCCCTCTCCATATAGCACACAGGAACAGAGCTGAGGCTCCCAATCACAGGCTGTGTGCTGGAGTTCCCTCCCCTGTCACCTCATTATCTCATGCATCTTTTTTTCCGAGCTGTCAGAAAAAAAGGGGCGGAGAGCTAAAGTCACAATTTGCAGAGCTCAGTGAGGAGGGCTGATTGGAGGGAAGGGACACCCCCCCCCCCTTTCCGCACAGGAACAGAGCTGAGGCTGCCAATCACAGGCTGTGTGCTGGAGCTCCCTCCCCTGTCACCTCATTATCTCATGCATCTTTTTTTCCGAGCTGTCAGAAAAAAAGGGGCGGAGAGCTAAAGTCACAATTTGCAGAGCTCATTGAGGAGAGCTGATTGGAGGGAAGGGACACCCCCCCCTTTCCGAACAGGAACAGAGCTGAGGCTGCCAATCACAGGCTGTGTGCTGGAGCTCCCTCCCCTGTCACCTTTTGTCTCTTGGTGTCAGGAAAACTATCGTACTGATAGCAGAGGAAGGAGGCAGCAGGCAGAAATGACACTTAGTGCTCTGGACTGAGACAAGCACACACTATAGAGGGATATGCTTTGTTCGGATTTCATGTCTGAGGTTTACAACCACTTTAAATCTTCACTAAGGCTAGGTTCAGGACTTTGCGTTGCATGTGTGCAAAATGACGCGCTTCCCCGACACGCAGAGAAATGCGCTGCGCTTTAGCAGACGCATGGTGGGGCCATTGATTAACTGCCTTCGGTTCCGTGCGTTTTTGGAAGAGTCAGGGCGACTTTTCCTGCGTTTCTTGCGCGCAGAGCCACCCGCTGCAAGGAACGGGCTGCCCTACACACAATGGGCATAGACGTGCCCGCTGTAGGTATAATACCCGGAGATCTCCTGTAGGTACGCCCGTGTGAGCGCGCCCTCGGGCACAGCGTGTATTCCAGCGCGATGAAAGGCGCGGTTTTAGCGAATTCCTCCGCCTTCGGAAATCTGAATTTTGTCAGAAGATGGAAGAAACGAAATCCCTCGGCCTCCCCCTCGGATGTGAGGGGTAATTAGAGGACGTTGTGTTCTGTTGGAAAACATGCGGCCGCTAATCCCGCCACATCGGATCGAATGTCGCCGCGTTCAGACGTAATCCTCGCGGCTGGGTAATCCGGAGACCGTCGGCCATTCTTCTCACATATTTTATCAGTGTTTCATCCAGGAGGTGTTTTCAGGAGAGATAAATAAAATCTAGAACTTTCTTCCGACGGGAAGGATTGCCCCTCCCAGATAAATAGAGGTTAGAAAGGCAGCGCACTTTGTGGGGGAGGGGCGGGGGATAATCGGGTTCAGGTGTTCTCTTTGAAGTCTCATGTCAGACACACAATAGGTGTTGGGGGTCATTAAACTGTTATTTGCAGGTGCGGTATTTCTGCCGGGATATAATGAACCTGTAGAAGTCAGAATGCAGCGAGATCATGGAGGGGCCGCCATTATCTGCCTGTCAGACGTCCTCTAATTACCGTCCTCCGTGTGTCGGTATGATCGACGCGTTTCATGTCATTGTGGAACACGACAGTGAGAGGAAGACTTCAATACCAAGATTTACTTCAAAAGAGCTCATCTGTTCTAAACCGCGACTTCTCAATTTCAGTCAACTGCATACCACCGCAAATGTTCTACCCAATGCTACCATCTAACCCCCAACCGCCATCACTGTATAACCGCCATCACCATCTAACTCCCAACCGCCATCACTGTATAACCCCCAACCAACCATCACCATCTAACTCCCAACTGCCATCACTGTATAACCCCCAACCGCCATCACCATCTAACTCCCAACCGCCATCACTGTATAACTCCCAACCAACCATCACCGTATAATTCCCAACCGCCATCACCGTATAACTCCCAACCGCCATCACCATATAACTCCCAACCGCCATCACCATATAACTCCCAACCAACCATCACCGTATAACTCCCAACCGCCATCACCGTATAACTCCCAACCGCCATCACCGTATAACTCCCAACCAACCATCACCGTATAACTCCCAACCAACCATCACCGTATAACTCCCAACCAACCATCACCGTATAATTCCCAACCACCATCACCGTATAACTCCCAACCGCCATCACCGTATAACTCCCAGCCAACCATCACCGTATAACTCCCAACCAACCATCACCGTATAACTCCCAACCAACCATCACCGTATAACTCCCAACCGCCATCACCAGATAACACCCAACCGCCATCACCGTATAACACCCAACCGCCATCACCGTATAACACCCAACCGCCATCACTGTATAACCCCCAACCGCCATCACTGTATAACCCCCAACCGCCATCACCAGATAACACCCAACCGCCATCACCATCTAACTCCCAACTGCCATCACCGTACCATTCCTACCAGCCATCATCGTATAACTCCCAACTGCCATCACCGGATAGTGCCCAGCTGACATCACCATACAAGTCCAACCTGTCATCACCATATAAATCACCACTGCCATCACCACATAATTCCTATACGAGTCTGACCTGCCTTCACCCCATAAATCCTACCCGCCAACATAACTCCCAACCACAATCACTGTATAAATCCCAACCGCCATCACCGTATAACTCCCAACCCGCCATCACCGTATAACTCCCAACCGCCATCACCGTATAACTCCCAACCGCCATCACCGTATAACTCCCAACCAACCATCACCGTATAACTCCCAACCCGCCAACACCATATAACTCCCAACCGCCATCACCGTATAACTCCCAACCCGCCAACACCGTATACCTCCCAAACGCCATCACTGTATAACTCCCAACCGCCATCACCACATAATTCCTATACGAGTCTGACCTGCCATCACCCCATAACTCCTACCTGCCATAACCATACCATTCCTACCCGCCAACATAACTCCCAACCACAATCACCGTATAACTCCCAACCCGCCATCACCGTATAACTCTCAACCGCCATCACCGCCTAACCCCCAACCACCATCACCATACTTTTCCTACCTGCCATCACTATACCTTTCCTACTCACCATAACCACATAACTGGTACCCGCCATTACCCCATAACACCTATGCCTACGCCATCACCGCATGACTCCTACCCGCCACCCCCATACAAGTCCTTCCCACCATCACCATACATGTCCTTCCCGCCATCACCATACAAGTCCTACCCGCCATCACCGCATGACTCCTACCTGCCATCACCATACAAGTCTTGCCTGCTATCACCATACAAGTCCTTCCCGCCATCATAATACAAGCTCCACCCGCCATCATCATACAAGTGCTAATCACCATCACCACATAATTCCTAACTGCCATTACCATACAAGTCCTACCCACCACCACCCCATAACTCTAACTCCCAACCGCCATCACCTGATAACCCCCAACCGCCATCACCAGATAACTCCCAACTGCCATCACCGTACCATTCCTACCAGCCATCATCGTATAACTCCCAACCGCCATCACCTGATAACCCCCAACCGCCATCACCAGATAACTCCCAACTGCCATCACTGGATAGTGCCCAGCTGACATTACCATACAAGTCCAACCTGTCATCACCGTATAAATCACAACTGCCATCACCACATAATTCCTATACGAGTCTGACCTGCCATCACCATACCATTCCTACCCGCCAACATAACTCCCAACCACAATCACCGCATAACTCCCAACCCGCCATCACCGTATAACTCCCAACCCGCCATCACCGTATAACTCCCAACCAGCCATCACCATATAACTCCCAACCAGCCATCACCGTATAACTCCCAACCTGCCATCACCACATAATTCCTATACGAGTCTGACCTGCCATCACCCCTTAACTCCTACCTGCCATCACCATACCATTCCTACCCACCAACATAACTCCCAACCACAATCACCGTATAAATCCCAACCACCATCACCGTATAACTCCCAATCCAGCATCACCGTATAACTCCCAACCCGCCGTCACCGTATAACTCCCAACCCGCCGTCACCGTATAACTCCCAACCCGCCGTCACCGTATAACTCCCAACCCGCCATCACCGTATAACTCTCAACCGCCATCACCATATAACCCCCAACCGCCATCACCATACTTTTCCTACCTGCCATAACTATACCTTTCCTACTCACCATAACCACATAACTGGTACCCGCCATTACCCCATAACACCTATGCCTACGCCATCACCGCATGACTCCTACCCGCCACCCCCATACATGTCCTTCCCGCCATCACCATACATGTCCTACCCGCCATCACCGCATGACTCCTACCTGCCATCACCATACAAGTCTTACCTGCTATCACCATACAAGTCCTTCCCGCCATCATAATACAAGCTCCACCCGCCATCACCATACAAGTACTACTCACCATCACCACATAATTCCTAACTGCCATTACCATACAAGTCCTACCCACCACCACCTCATAACTCCTACCCACCATCACCAAACAAGTCTGACCCCCCATAACTCCTACCTGCCATCACCATACAAGTCCCACCCGCCATTACCATACACGTCCCACCCGCCATCACCATACACGTCCCACCCGCCATCACCATACACGTCCCACCCGCCATCACCATACAAGTCCTACCCGCCATCACCATACAAGTCCTACCCACCATCACCATACACGTCCCACCCGCCATCACCATACAAGTCCCACCCGCCATCACCATACAAGTCCCACCCGCCATCACTGTATAACTCATATTTTTATGCCTTGGAAATTCCCAAAATGTTGTGGCCCCCCCAGCTCCCCACAATGCGAGTTCCTCTAATAGGACACACTTGCCTAAATTTGTAGTTGAATTAACCCCCGTTGTGTATGGTCACATTGTAGGGTAATGTCGTCTTGTGGAAGCCCAGTGATACGGCCATGCTTGCCAGTTATGCGGTGTACAACGTCCTCCGTGAAGCCGGCCTACCCCCCAACATTATACAGTTTGTCCCGGCAGATGGCCCGGTCTTCGGAGACACCATCACCAGCTCAGAACACCTCTGCGGAATCAATTTCACAGGAAGCGTTCCGTAAGTTCTAGAGAAATGTGAAGAGTTCTTTATGGGGGGGAACCAAATTATATCCAAAGCCCAAACTTTTTTGTAGGGAATGATTAAAGCGGATGTTTAATATGCTTATTATGTGCCCTCCTGGGCTGGTGGGTGTCAGTCTGGAGGTGTGGGCATTCCTAGGCAAGCTGTATACAGACCACCCTAGGTAATACCCACATGTCATCCTGAGCCTATGATGCTGGACCGTCCTCCAGCCAGGAAATGAGGCGGGGCTCTGGCTGACTCTAACTGCAGCTTCTAATGCACATGGTGAGAAGCTCACAGTGTGCAGAGGAAGCCATTTATGTCCAGTAGAGGAGCCGCTACACCTGTGCAAGACTGAAGGGGAGGTCAGAGGGAGGATATAATACCTTTGTCAGCATGGGCATTTCTGGGGTCTGAATAGACCGGGGCACCTCTGGGCGCACAGATTAAAATGTTGAAAGGCTGGGAAGATACCATGATGACCGCTTTGGATCAAATCTAAGAATAATATAATGGTTTTAACTGGCAAAATAAATAATAGATGGATTGAAAAGTAGATGAAATATACAATGTTGCAAAACAATATAACACAGAATGTATCATTCCCATATCCTATAGAATGGATCACTCCCACATCCCATAGAATGGATCATTCCCATATCCTATAGAATGGATCACTCCCACATCCCATAGAATGGATCATTCCCATATCCTATAGAATGGATCACTCCCACATCCCATAGAATGGATCACTCCCACATCCCATAGAATGGATCACTCCCATATATCATAGAATGGATCCCTCCCATAGAATGGATCATTCCCACATCCCATAGAATGGATCATTCCCACATCCCATAGAATGGATAATTCCCACAGCCTATAGAAAGGATCACTCCCACAGCCTATAGAAAGGATCACTCCCATAGAATAAATCGTTCTCACATCCCATAGAATGGATCACTTCCACATCCCATAGAATGGATCATTCCCACAGCCTATAGAAAGGATCACTCCCATAGAATAGATCGTTCCCATATCCCATAGAACTTATCAGTCCCATATCCCAGCAGAGATCCAGGGCACTCGGCAGAAGACAGCGATCCGATGCATGTAGCCACATTGGGAAAATGTATCCTTGTATTTCCATGTTGTAAACACAACAGGAAGTGAGAAGTAAATTTCTCCAACTGAAGTAAATTCCCACCAATTCGTCACCAGAGCAGTGTCCCCATTGGGGAGATTTGGATTTTCCCTTACTTCCAGTGACACTGATCACAGGACATATAGAGAGGGGGAATCTCCCCCAGCGGGGACACAGAAAGCAATAAAAACCTGACTGGGGTTCTAACCCTTTCATACTTTAATCAAAATAAAAATGGCTTTGGAGACACTGAACCGCAAAGTGCTCTCTTCTGATTCTGTGTATTATTTCTGTTCTTTTGTATTCGGCAATAACATTTTTTTTTTAAATATTTAGAACCTTTAAGCGGCTTTGGAAACAAACTGCAGAGAATCTGGACCGATACCGGACCTTCCCCCGCCTGGCTGGAGGTGAGTGGGTTTGAACTTCCCTCCTAAATGATTCTTCTCTCCGTCTTCCATGGCAATCACTGCAGATGATATTAGGCAGGAAGGGAGCAGAGAAGCTGGGCACTACCCTGTGCACCTCCCAGCTGCCAGTTTTCCAGTACTGCTGCCCATTGAGCACCCATATCAAAGGAACCTGACCTGACTTGAGCCATTTCTAAGGTAGCAGCAGTCCTGAAGTGCAGGGACCTTGTGGTTCCTACAAGTCCTCATCTTAGTCTTCAGATCCCTGCGCCTGACTTCTTATTTGCAGTGGACTTACATTAAAGAAGATTTCCAGGAATGGATCTTTTATACATGGCTACATTGTTCCAGCTTGGACCAACTATGTATATACCATACCTGGACGATGCCAATCGCTATAGTAGACACAGTTACTACAGCATTACCACACTGCTACTACACCACTACCACACTGCTACTACACCACTACCACACTGCTACTACACCACTACCACACTGCTACTACACCACTACCACATTGCTACTACACCACTACCACACTGCTACTACACTGCCACAACAGCACTGCTACAACACCACGACAATGACCTCCACTCTTGTCCGGGTTCCAGGCCGAGTGGCTGTCCTGCTACACTGCTACTACAGTGATCCTGGGCTGAGCTGCTGCCCTGCTGCATTGTGAACACAGAAGTTCAGCTGCTTGGCACGGGCGCCATTCAGAGAACGCTTTGCATTTTCTGAATGAATGCAAAGCCTTCTCTGACTGGATGAGGTGGAGAATTTGACGTCCCAACCCAGTCTCTTCACCTCGTCCAGTCAGAGAAGGCTTTGGATTCATTCAGAAAATGCAAAGCGTTCTCTGAATGGCGCCCGTGCCAAGCAGCTGAACTTCTGTGTTCACAATGCAGCAGGGCAACAGCTCAGCCCAGGATTACTGGAGTAGTAGTGTAGTAGCAATGTAGTAGCAGTATTGTAGAGGTGTCGTAGTGGTATGTACTAAAGTGCAGTGGCGGCCCGCCCATAGAGAGCACACGGGCGCCGCCACCCCACCCCACCCATCCATGCGCCTGGCCCCCTGATCTGCATATCATAATAACATATGGATACCAATTTGGGGGGCGGGGGGTTGAAGCACGTGATTAGAGCCAGAGGCTCTAATAGGCTTCAAAAGAGGGTGGGCTCAGGGGGCAGAGCACTTCCGTCTGAGCCCACCCAGTTGTGTAACCATAGTGAATGTATGTTCGCTGTTTTCACACTAAATTTCCAGAGACCCGTTTCCCGATTGGCCAAAGAGTCAGGCGATCCTATTGGACACCTAGCTCTTGGGAGGAAGTGAGTAGAGAGGCGCGGCGGAAGCTGCTGGAGGAGGAGTGGATACCGGAGCCACTGCCCGCACCCCGCCAACTAGATGAGTTCCGCCCGCCGTGCTGGAGGACACGGCAACCCACAGCCCGCCACCTAGATGGGGTAAGTTCCGAACCGCCGGGGGGGGGCCTTAGTGCCGCGCCGCCGGTGGGGGAGGGGGGTATGTGGTTGTTTGCCCCCCCCCCCACCAAATAAAACCCCACCAGTCGCCACTGCTACAGTAGTTTCCAGCTTCTGGAGCAGTGGTTTTACAACCAGGGTGCCACCAGGAGTCCTCAGGGGTTTTGCAACAGCAGCCCGATGTTAGTGATCCACTTGTTAACTCCTTTAAATAGACAGAGAGCTCTGCCCACACCTCCTCCCTGTAGCATTGCTGGCAAAACAGAAAACGATACGTCCTTAGCAACCGATGATGTCGTGTCAGGATTATCGGGTATGGATTTCGAGGGGAACCCCCAGGCCAAAATTTAAAAGAAAATGGCGTGGGGCCCCCGCTCAACATCCATATCAGACCCTTATCTGAGCATGCAGCCCAGCAAAGTGGGGGGTGAGCGAGGGAGCGTCCCTGCCCTTTCTCAACTATACCAGGCCACATGCCCTCAACATGAGGGGGAGGTGCTTGGGACGCCCTCCCCCCCAAATCACCTTGTCGCCAAGGGCCTGGTATGGATTCGGGAGGGGGGACCCCCTTTTCCTTGATTTTTTTTTTTATGCCAGCAATTCTTTTCTTTACATCACATGAGTCATCAGTTGTTAAGGACGCGCCAGCTGCCTGCTCCTTAGCAACCAAAATGTTAAGCTCTATAAAGGTTTTATTTTTGGGGGGGGGGGGGAGGTTGAAAGTATCTGGTCTTGCCTAGGGCACAGAATAGTCTAGCACCGGCCCTGCAAAGATGCCATTCTTGGCTCTGCCCATAGCGTCAGTAGAACCCTTGCAGTAAAACATTCCATTCTTCCTCCACAGAATGCGGTGGGAAAAACTTCCATTTTGTGCACAAGTCAGCCGACGCCGAGAGCGCGGTGAACGGCGCCATCCGATCGGCTTTCGAGTACAGCGGTCAGAAATGCTCGGCCTGCTCGCGGCTCTACGTTCCAGACTCTCTGTGGCCCCAGATCAAAGCCAGGCTGCTGGAGGAACACGCCAAGATCAAAGTGGGAAATGTGAGTGGAGATTTCCCCTCTCGTAAGGGATCTCTTTTCCTTTTTTTTTCGGGGCTCAGCGGGAGTCTGATGGGATTAGAGGGAGCGTTAGGCCTCCACTAATACCTGCTGAACCATCCGACTTCGCTTATCCTGTCAAGCACTAGAAAAAAAAAAAAAAAAATTGGAGAATCTCGGGAATGCGGTCGGAATTTATTGTAAGTAGCCGTTAACCCGACGCGCTAATTGAAAAGAAGTGTCCTTGTTCCCTGTCAGGTGGGAAGTGTAATTTTAGAAGCTGAAGGTTGTGCGAGGATTTAGCGGAGGCTTCTGCTCGGCTTTTGATCCATGACATGCACTTAGGAGATTTGGGGAACATATTAATGAGCTGCGCGATGCTGATATCCTCTGATCTGCCTTCTCTGCTTTAATTCCCAGCCCGCCGATGACTTCAGCACCTTCACCTCGGCCGTTATTGATGAAAAGGCAAGTAGTGGGATTTTCTGTTTAATCTGGATTACACATGTCGGAGAAAGTGACCGGCCATAGCTAGAAACCGGCACCCTTCCCGCTCTGCTCACCGTACCCACCGCCATTCTATACAAGGTCGCCAGCAAGAGAATGGCGGTTATAATTAACGGTCTGCTTCCTCCATGTGCTGAGATATCAATGTGTCCAATGGGAATATTCAACTGATAGAAGCCGTCTTCTAGAAGATCGGAAACCACCATCTACATAGGACGCCATTACTGGAGGTCTCCTATAATAGAGGCGCAGGAGCGAGGCCCACGCCTAAAAAATACTCCATGAGTGCCCCCCATTCCGTCTTTCCTTCACTTCCCCCCTTCTCGCTCTCTCGGTTTTTCTTTCTTTCCCTCCTCTCTCTCTCTTTCCTGCTCTCATCCCTCGGTCTTTTCCTCTCACCCCTCTCTTGTGCTCTTTACAACCTCCTCTCTTTTTCTTTCTTTCCTTGCTCCCCCCCCCCCCCACTTTCCTTACTTCTCTCTCTCCCCTCTCGCTGTCTCTTCCCCCTTCTGGCTCTCTTTTCTTCTCCCTTTAACTCCTCTCTGTAGCTCTCCTCTCAGCTTTCCCTCTCCCACATCCAATATCTCTTTTCTTCTCTCAACTTTATTTCCTTCTGGGACCCCTCTCTCTTTTACTCTCCCCCCCACCTTCGCTCTCTTTTTTCTCTCCTTCGGTCTCAATTTCCTTCTCTTTTCTCTCCTCTCTCCTTTCTTCCCCCTTCTCTTCTCTCTCTCTGTCTCCTTCTCTCCCCATCTCTATTTTTCTTTATTTCCCTCCTTCTCTCTCCCTTTCCATCTCTCACCGTCTCTCTCTTTTTTTCCCCTCCTTCTCTCTCCATTTCCTTCTTTCTCTTCTTCTGTCTCTCTTTTTTTTCTCTCTTTCCCTTCTCTCTTTTTTCGATTCTTTCTTTTTCCCTTTCCCTCCTCTCAGCCTTCTTCTCTCTTCCACATTCTCTCTTTCCTTCTGGCACCCCTCTCTCTTTTACTTTCCCTCTGTTTTACTTTCTCTCTCTTTTACTTTCCCTCTCTTTTACTTTCTCTCTCTCTCTCTCTCTTTTACTGTCTCTCTCTTTTACTTTCTCTCTCTCTCTCTTTTACTTTCCCTCTCGCTTTTTTACTTTCTCTCTCTCTCTCTCTTTTACTTTCCCTCTCTCTCTTTTACTTTCTCTCTCTCTCTCTCTCTCTCTCTTTTACTTTCCCTCTCTCTCTTTTACTTTCCCTCTCTCTCTTTTACTTTCCCTCTCTCTCTCTTTTACTTTCCCTCTCGCTTTTTTACTTTCTCTCTCTTTCTCTCTTTTACTTTCTCTCTCTCTCTCTCTCTCTCTCTCTTTTTCTTTCTCTCTCTCTCTTTTACTTTCTCTCTCTCTCTTTTACTTTCTCTCTCTCTCTCTCTTTTACTTTCTCTCTCTCTCTCTCTCTCTCTTTTACTTTCTCTCTCTCTCTTTTACTTCCTCTCTCTCTCTCTCTCTTTTACTCGCTCTCTCTCTCTCTCTCTTTTACTTCTCTCTCTCTCTCATTTTCTCTCTCTCTCTCTCT
>BLSH010139794.1:65983-81030 GCA_018402905.1 Glandirana rugosa | reverse complement strand
GTATCAGTGGGAGGAATAGCGCCCCATCATTGATATCAGTGGGAGGAATAGTGCCCCATCATTGGTGTCAGTGGGAGGAATAGTGCCCCATCATTGGTATCAGTGGAAGGAATAGTGTCCCATCATTGGTGTCAGTGGGAGGAGTAGTGTCCCATCATTGGTATCAGTGGGAGGAATAGTGTCCCATCATTGGTGTCAGTGGGAGGAATAGTGTCCCATCATTGGTGTCAGTGGGAGGAATAGTGCCCCATCATTGGTGTCAGTGGGAGGAATAGTGCCCCATCATTGGTGTCAGTGGGAGGAATAGTGCCCCATAATTGGTGTCAGTGGGAGGAATAGCGCCCCATCATTGGTGTCAGTGGGAGGAATAGCGCCCCATCATTGGTGTCAGTGGGAGTAATAGTGTCCCATCATTGGTGTCAGTGGGGGGAATAGTGCCCCATCATTGGTGTCAGTGGGAGGAAAATAGAAAAATAAGAAATTCTTGCCATGATCTCATTAGTGATAATAAAAATTCTAAACCCAACTACTGACAGTCCATGTGATGAATCTGCTGTTCTGTGTTTCCCAGGTACAAACGACAAACCCGGAGGTCCCCATTACATCCTCCGCTGGACCTCCCCGCAGGTGATCAAGGAAACGCACGTCCCTCTGAGGGAATGGGAATACCCCTACATGCAATGAGACGGGGGAGCAATCTTCATGGATGTGATGAGAAGCGCTGAGCTCTCCTCTCCTTTTCACCTTTTCAATGGAAAGGACAATTCACTTTCCAGACTGCGAATTCATCCAACCACAGAGCAGTGTTTTACAACCAAGATTTTAATTTAAAATATATATTTTAATTACAATAATCTGTTTTTAATAATGAGAAGCATTTTGTACAATGATGGACACCAAGCTAGACGAGACAAACTGTGAAGAGGATCCAGAGATTGGGACTGTGAAAAGGCGGCAGCAATGGACGAAACGCGCTGGGAGGTCATCGTCACCTGGCAATGAGGGGTGCCCAATGGTAATGTGGATGGGGAAATTATAATGCTGCAGGTGGTATTTTATTTAGAGGAGAGAAACATGGAGGCGGCCATTACTGACCTCTGACATCTCTGGGTACACGCTTTCATTTTATAACATCAGAATTATAATAACAAGACAAACATTATTACTGACAACTCAACTAGCCAGATCACCAATAACCAGGTTATTACCGACAGTCCCACCTAAAAATCTCCTTTTGTGTTGTGAGTGTTGCCTGTCTTCTGGTGGCTCTTTCCACAACTTCCGAGATCCCCAGCATGCTTTGCAGCTTCTTCATTTCTAAGGACTACATATCCCATGGTACCATGCTGAATCCTATTCTGGACTCCACCTCCTGAAACTCCCCCACTCAGAAGGCGGGCTCTGTGACATGCGTGACACGTCAGTGCCTCCCCACAGGGCATAGTGACTCCGTGTCACAGAATTCCAGGAAGGAAAAAATGCGAGTAATTGGTGGAGGCACTCCACGCAACAAAATCACTTATAATCGCTATTAAAACATATACCGCCGCTTTTTATTTTAATGAACTAGGCTCTCTCTAAGGGCCCCGTTTCACACCTCTGTGCGTTTTTGGAATTGCGTGACTCTGCCTGCGATTTCAGAATCGCAGCGGGACGTGGTGACGGTTCTGTTATTTCTTAATGGCACCCCAAACGCAGTGCGATTTTGCAGCGACTGTCGTGTGGCAAAATGTACAAAAATCACTGGGAAAAAAAATCCGAAAATGCCAGACGCGCCAAAATTTGGTACACAAGCTTCTTTGGCGCGTTTTTGGAGTGGAGGCCCATTCAAAATGAACGGTGCCGCTCCAAAAACGCACCACAAAAAAAAAACCAACGCTTAGGTGTGAACGGGGCCTTAGGGGGCTGGGATTCGCATTACTGCGTGTCACGGGCGTTTTCTGACGTGACAGAAACGCGCTGCTCTTTAGCAAACAGGCTTCCCCCACCCATCCATCGGGGAACCGCCCACATTTTCGCCTGCGCCAAACTGCATGGCGCAGCACCACTCGCCTTCGCCAAACTGCATGGCGCAGCACCACTCGCCTTCGCCAAACTGCATGGCGCAGCACCACTCGCCTTCGCCAAACTGCATGGCGCAGTACCACGCGACGCAATGTTAAAAAAGGGGGCGGGGCTTCTTTCCCTGCATTTCTGTGGGTAGGGGCCGCCCTACATGCAGAACGCAGAGGTGTGAGCCGAGCCATAAGATACCAAACATGCCTCCGGGATTAAACCACCTCTCCCCCCTTTTACATTGAGAATGTAACTGTCATTTATCGTTCATTTAGCTGAACCTGTTACAATGTCATAAACTGCCTTTGGGAGGCGCCATTGTAAATAATCGCAACGTCCAGGCGCAGAGCAGCTTTCAAAGGACCCGACAGCTTTCTGATATAGAGATGGCGGTTTAACTAACGGTGGCAGCGCGACAGTGGTTGTAAACCCTTCCATATCCCCAGTGAGGTGGCCGGTCTCAGAGATGAAACAAATCCTCCTACATAAGTTGTACCTGTTTAGCTGCAGCGCTCTGTTCTCTACAGCCTTATAAAACACACAGATCAAAGGCTATTTCTCAGCTCCAGTAGTAGACATGGCCCAGGGATCCGATTTTTAGATGAGGAGAGCTGAGTGTAATCTGAGACCTGAGTGAAGGGAATGGATACGCTACCTTCTACGCAGTCTCATAGGGAAACATGCACAACTGAGGCTGTCAATCATCTTCTGTGTGCTTGGGGGCGGGGGATCTTCTAAAATTCAGTGATGTAAGGATAGACTGTCAGAAGTGACTTATGCAGAGAGAAGTCACAATCTGTGCTTTGTATTGAGACAAGTACACACCATAGAGCGATATGCTTTGTTCATTTCTAAATTAAATAGGAATATCCCTCTATAGTGTGTTATTGTCTCAGTCCAGAGCACTAAATGTCAATTCTGTCTGCTGGCTCCTTCCTCTGCTATCAGCATGAGTCACTTCTGACAAGTTTTCCTGACACCAATACATAAAAGGTGACAGGGGAGGGACCTCCAGCTGATTGACAGCCTCAGCTCTGTTCCTGTTTGAAGGGGGTGTGTCCCTTCCCTCCAATCAGAGCTCTCCCCTCACTGAGCTCTGCAGAGTGCAACCTCAGCTTTCAGCAGTGGCGGCCCGTCCATAAGGGGCACAGGGGCGCTGCCCCTCTAATCCATGCAGGGTGCCGGACGCATGGATTTCAATGGGGCTTCTTTTTTTTTTGTTAGAAGCACATGATTACAGCCTAAAGCTCTAATTGGCTTCAAAAAAGGGTGGGCTCAGGGTGGCGCCCTGAGACCGCCCAGTTGTGTGACATTAGCGAATTAACCTTCGCTATGGTCTTCCTGATTCTCCTCCCAGCCAATCAGGAAGCGGGTCCTGAGACCTTACGACTCCCGGCCAATCGGGTCTCAGGATCCGCTTCCTGTTCGGCTAGGAGGAGAAGCAGTGGGCCCCTTCAGCAGCAGCCTCCTCCCAGAGCCCTACCCCGGATTCAGCTCGCCATTGGTCTCCCCACCCCCCGCACCTGTCCCACAGCATAAGGTAAGGCCATGGATCGCGTGCTGGGGGGGTGAGTGAGTGGATCGCTGATCGAGTGAGCCTTGGGGGGGGGGGGGGGTGTAGTGCGAGCGCCACCCTTCCCCCTCAATATTGAGCACCAGACACCACCGGCTCTCAGTCCCTTTCTTTTCTGAGCTCTCAGACAAGCTTTGTAAATTCAGCACTTTGCACCAATGCATAATTATTATTATTATACAGGATTTATATGGCACCAACAGTTTGCGCAGCGCTTTACATAATGAAGGCAGACAGTGCAGTTACCATACAAATCAATACAGGAGGGATCACAGGGCCCTGATCCGGAGAGCTTACAATCTACAAGGGAGGGTTGAGTGGAACAAAAGTTGATAACTGTGGGGGATGATCAGATGGAGAAAATGACAATACAGTTGTTAGGTGTGGGTAGGATAGGCTTCTCTGAAGAGAAAGGTTTTCAGGGATCGTCTAAAAGCCAATAGAGTAGGAGATATGTAGAGGAGAGAGTGCGTCAGATAAATAGGTACAACTTATGTATTTGGATTTGTTTTATCTCTGTGTGAAGGGGCTGTGTCTCTTCCCTCCAATCAGCTCTCAGAGCTCTCATCACTGAGCTGTAACTCCAGCTCTCCGCCCCCACTTTTTTTAACTCTCAGACAAGCTTTATAATTCAGCACTTTGAATGGCTGTAGAGAAGACTGCAGATAAACGGGTACAACTTGTATAAGGAGGATCTGTGTATCACCCGAGGCCAGTCACCTCACTGGGGATATGGAAGGGTTTACATTCACTTTAAAGTGTAAGTAGCCAGACCCACCCCCCCTCTGGCAGTCCCTACACTCACCTGACCCCCGAACCAACAAGACATGGAGAGGCAGTCGGGAGAGGAATCGTGCCATGGCCAGCAGGGGGCGCACTATGAATGCGGTTAGAAATAAAACACTTGGTCTGTTCTGTGGCGGTATACACGTCTTATAGAATACGGGTGTAAGAAATACGACACGTGGAATGTTATTTATGGAATACGGAAAGATTACTAATAAAAAAAAACTGTGCCCTGGATGCCCGCATCCTCTTCTGTACGCTCCATTGGTCCAATCAGGTCTGCTGAGAGAAGGAGGACGCTTTTCAGATGCATCCCCTTCTAGCAAGCCAAGTTTGCCACCATGCCCATAATCCAATGAGAGTGCCAAAGGTCCAAGGTAATTTAAGGCGGGGCTCGCCAGGTTGCCATGGCGACTAGAAATTGTGTCCTGGCCGCCCGGGTTCACACCTGTACTGAAACGCCATTGTGTTTTCTGTGCGGATTTCAGACAGTACAGGTGCGATTTTTGGCTCTCTATCCACAACTGCCTCCTATTGACTTCAATACAAAATCGCTTCCTATTGACTTCAAGGCAAAATCGCTTCCTATTGACTTCAATGCAAAATCGCTTCCTATTGACTTCAATGCAAAATCACTTCCTATTGACTTCAATGCAAAATCGCTTCCTATTGACTTCAATGCAAAATCGCTTCCTATTGACTTCAATGCAAAATCTTATTTATTTCAGGTACTTCTATAGAGCTGTCAATTTACGCAGCGCTTTACATATATATTGTACTTTCACATCAGTCCCTACCCCCAAGGAGCTGACAATCTAAGGTCCCTAACTCACATTCATACACATAGTAGGGCCAATTAACCTACCAGCATGTCTTTGGAGTGTGGGAGGAAAAATCTTTTTTTTTATCTTTTCATGTGACAACACTGAAGAGCTGACACTTTGCTACAATGTAAAGTAGTGAGTGTACAGCTTGTATAACAGTGTAAATTTACTGTCCCCTCAAAATAACTCAACACACAGCCATTAATGTCAACAAAAGTGAGTACACCCCTAAGTGAAAATGTCCAAATTGGGCCCAATTAGCCATTTTTCCCTCCCCGGTGTCATGTGACTCGTTAGTGTTACAAAGTCTTAGGTGTGAATGGGGAGCAGGTGTGTTAAATTTGGTGTTATCGCTCTCACTCTCTCATACTGGTTACTGGAAGTTCAACATGGCACCTCATGGCAAAGAACTCTCTGAGGATCTGAAAAAAAAATTTGTTGCTCTACATAAAGATGGCCCCTAGGCTATAAGAAGATTGCCAAGACCCTGAAACTGAGCTGCAGCACGGTGGCCAAGAACACCTCCAAGTGAAAATGTCCAAATTGGGCCCAAATTGTCAATATTGTCAAGATAAACTTATTTGGTTCAGATGGTGCCAAGCGTGTGTGGGGGCAACCAGGTGTGGAGTACAAAGACAAGTGTGTCTTGCCTACAGTCAAGCATGGTGGTGGGGGTGTCATGGTCTGGGGCTGCATGAGTGCTGCCGGCACTGGGGAGCTACAGTTCATTGAGGGAACCATGAATGCCAACATGTACTGTGCCATACTGAAGCAGAGCTTCCCCTCCCTTCAGAGACTGGGCCGCAGGGCAGTATTCCAACATAACGACCCCAAACACCTCCAAGGCGACCACTGCCTTGCTAAAGAAGCTGAGGGTAAAGGTGATGGACTGGCCAAGCATCTCCAGACCTAAACCCTATTGAGCATCTGTGGGGCTCCTCAAACGGAAGGTGGAGGGGCGCAAGGTCTCTAACATCCACCAGCTCTGTGATGTCATCATGGAGGAGGGGAAGAGGACTCCAGTGCCAACCTGTGAAGCTTTGGTGACCTCCATGCCCAAGAGGGTGGAAAATAATGGTGGCCACACAAAATATTGACACTTTGGGCCCAATTTGGACATTTTCACTTAGGGGTGTACTGCCTTTTGTTGCCAGCGGTTTAGACATTAATGGCTGTGTGTTGAGTTATTTTGAGGGGGCAGCAAATTTACACTGTTATACAAGCTGTACACTCACTACTTTACATTGTAGCAAAGTGTCAGCTCTTCAGTCTTGTCACATGAACAGATAAAAGAAATGGGAGGGGTGTACTTACTTTTGTCATATACTGTGTGTGGATTTTCAGCTCTGGGACCTTTCCGTGTTCCTGAGGGTTGTCCCCGTTTTGTAGAGTCGAACCGGAGCCAATGTGCCCAGTGACCCTCCATGTTTGTAAAATCATCAAGAGGACTTCCGGTTTAAATTTCCTATTTTCTCAAGATATCAGCTGCAGGGTTCAACGCATACAAAGTTCCGCCATATAGCCAGACATTTGTGGCTAGCGGACCACCATACATGCTGGGATATCTGGGGGTTCTGCACAAGTCTAGTGCCTTTGGCAGCAAGTCCAGTCCAGACAAGAAACACGTTTCAGGACTTGGCCCACTTTTATTAAACAAGAAAGTAAGAGTTCAGAAATAAATCTTGGGGTTGCCCTCACAGGGGTTTCAGCAATGCCACAGCAAAAAATTATCCAACCTCCTGGCCATTCAGACCTTGCAGTTTCAGAGTCTCGGCAGACTCACCATGCGGCCTCAGTCAGCGTGGACTGCACGGGGGACACGGCGGCTCTCTCAGCTCCCTGCTGCACTTGCCCACGCGTGGACCTCTGGACAGGGGACCTCCCGTTTCCCGGCTGGACCTCTGAATCACTGCCAACCCCTTGAATATAAAGGCACAGCTGTCTCCGGTCAGACATGGACACGGGTAGGGGTTTCATCCTAAAGACTCTCAACTCCAGGACTCAATCCAGGAGCTACCAATCCTGGAAAAAAAGTTTTCTCCACTGAGTAGCCATCTGGGTGCCCCTCAACATTCATCCAGGAGAACATTGTGTGACCTTTACCTCTTCTATGACACTAGCAGGGTATGGCACTGTCACAATACTATATGGTAAAAGATATGTGGATGCCCAATGGCAGGGCTGGTGCAAGGATTTTTGACACCCTAGACGAAACCTCATTTTGCCGCCACCCCTTGGCTCCACCCCTGACCCCACCCCCTTCTCCCTGCCCAGCCTGATCAGAGCCAATGAATTGCAGCCTTATCAGTGCCAATCAAATGCAGCCTCACCAGTGCCCATCAAATACAGCTACACCAGTGCCAATCAATACAGCCTCAACTGTGCCCATCATATACAGCTTCACCAGCGCCAATCAATACAGCCTCACCTGTGCCCATCAAATACAGCTTCACCTGTGCCCATCATATACAGCTTCACCAGCGCCAATCAATACAGTCTCACCTGTGCCCATCAAATACAGCTTCACCTGTACCCATCAAATACAGGCTACAGCTTCACCTGTGCCCATCAAATACAGCCTCACAGGGGATGGGGGCGGAGGGGGGGTATTTGGCAGATCAGTCATTATTTCTATATACATTTGCAAATGGCATGTGATAATACAATCTCATTATCTCAGTCACACACTGTCAGGTTTTACATGAATCAATGCAGAGCAGCCAGTGACAAATCAACAATGGCCAGGCGCCCCTAGGCGGCAGTGCGCCCTAGGCGGCCGCCTACTCCGCCTAGTGGTAGAGCCGGCCCTGACCCTATGGAGTTCAGGTGTTTCCAGTGAAGGGCCTTGTTAATCCTCCATCATACAAAGACATTCTAGACAATTGTGCTCTTCCAACCTTATGGTGACAGCTTGGTGAAGACCCTTTTCTGTTTCACCACAACTGTGCCCCCCCCCCCCCATTTACAAAGCCAGCTCCATAAAGACATGGTGTGACCACTTTGGTGTGGAGGAACTTAAGTGTCCTGCACAGAGACCTGACCTCATCCCTACTGAACACCTTTGGGATGAATTGGAATTCCAGTAGTGAGCCAGGTCTTCTCATCCACCATCAGTCCTATCCTTGGAGGTTCTTAATTAAAGAATTATCAGCAACAGCAAGGTCACCCCACTATAATCACACACTATAGGTCAAATTATGTGGATACTCCTTTGTATGATAGGGTTTCGGTGTCTCCAGTGAAGGGTACTGTTAATATTCCATCATACAAAGACATTGTAGACAATTGTGCTCTACCAACGTTGTGGTAAACGTTTGGTGAAGACCCTTTTCTGTTCCAGCATGACTGTGCCCCTGTGTACAAAGCCAGCTCCATAAAGAGATGGTTTGACCAGTTTGGTGTGGAGGAACTTAAATATCCTGCACAGAGCCCTGACCTCAACCCTACTGAACACCTTTTGGATGAATGGGAAGTCAGGTCTTCTCCATAAAGACATGTTGTGACTAATTGGGTGTGGGGGAACTCGAGTGTCCTGTACAGAGCCCTCACCCCAACCCTACTGAACACCTTTGGAATGCCAGTGGTGAGCCAAGTCTTCCCATACAGCATCAGTACCTGACTTAAAAAATGTTCCTTCGGCTGATTGGTCACAAATTTCCACAGACACACTCCAAATTTAAAGGGAAGCCTTCCCAGAAGAGTAGAGCAAGCAATGACATGGTTTGACGTGTAGGAACTTGAGTATCCTGCACAGAGCCCTGACCTCAACTCTACTGAACACCTTTGGGATGAATTGGAATGCCAGTGGTGACTCAGGTCCTCTCATCCAACATCAGTCACCCCATTTCAAACAGGTACACTATATGGTTCAAAGGATGTGGACCCCCCATCCAAATGATGAAGTTCTGGTGTCTCTAGTGAAGGGCACTGTTAATACTCCATCATAGAAAGACATTGTAAACAATTGTGCTCTTCCAATCTTGTGGTATCAGTTTGGTGAAGACCCTGTCCCAGTATGAACAGATCAGAAAGCCAGCTCTATATAGACAAGGTTTTACCAGTTTGGTGTGGAGGAACTCCAGTGTCCTGCACAGAGCCCTGACCTCAACCCTACTGAACAGCCTTGGGATGAATTGCAACTTTAATGGTAAGCCAGGTCTTCTCATCCAACATCAGTACCTGACCTCACAAATTCTCTATTACCTCAAGGTTGGAAGAACACAATTGTCTACAACGTCTTTGCATGATGTGGTATTACGAGTACCCTTCACTGGAAACATCTGAACTCAAAGACATTGTAGACAATTGTGCTCTTCCAACCTTGTGGTAACAGTTTGGCGAAGGCCCTTTTCTGTTCCAGTATGGTGGTGCTGTGAACAAAGCCAGCTCCATTAAGACATGGTGTGACCAGTTTGGGTTGGAGGAAGTCAAGTTCAGGGGAGGGCTGGGCCAGGGGGCAGGGTTGCAATTGCCCCCAGGCCACCCTAACTTACATTCAAAATGGCCGACAGCCACTGCCTGCTCACACTTTTTTCTTCTTGTGGGGGTAGGAAGCAGTGGCCAGAGGCACAGCCACCAACTAACTGCAGGCAAATGGGGTGGGCACCCAGGGCCGGCTGTGCTGATGGGCACCAGTGAGGCTGCATTGATGGGCACTGGTGCGGCTGCATTGATGAGCACTGGTGAGGCTGCATTGATGGGCATTGGTGCAGCTGCATTGATGGGCACTGGTGGGGCTGCATTGATAGGCACTGATGAGGCTAAGCTGAAAGGCACTGATGAGACTGCATTGGTGGGCACTGATGAGCTGCATTGGTGGGCACTGATGAGCTGCATTGGTGGGCACTGATGAGACTGCATTGGTGGGCACCGATGAGCTGCATTGATGCATTATTTTTGTTGCTATTAACATTAAATGATGTTACCACATTGTATCATATTTGCCTTGCTTCATAACATCAATATCCATTCTAAAACCAGGTGGGCATGGATGGTGAGCTGATTCGGTGGTTCATTAGGCCACTTGACTGGACTTGCCCCCCCAGGCCTGAGGCTGGCAGCCCTCCCCTGGTCGAGTTCCATGCCCATGCTTCTTCACGGAGTCCAGAAGTCCCACCAAGGGATCACACATGGACAACAGACAGGAAAGGCAGTAGCTCAGGTTTGCCACCCTGCAGCAGGAAGCCCTTTACACAACACTGTCAGGATCTCTGGGTACAACGTATGGGACCTCTGCAATGGACAAACAGGAAAGATCTACAAAGAATGATGTCATACATATTATTTTTATTGTATTTGGGGTTCACGCGCACGCCTATGTTTGAAATGTAAATTTCCCTATCAGCCATGTACCTTGTATGGTATTGAAGGTTCTCCATGTGTGGCACCCCACCAAAAGGTCTCAGCTGGTACTGAAGCCCTCTGTGGGTGGTCACCCTGGACACCGATCCCGCGTCTCAAGTGACATAACCCAAATTATCATAATGGTGTGAACTACATCCAGTTAAAATGCCATTCTTTGGATGTTGAGACCGGCCAAATCACTCTTCCCAGCCCGGCCCGATTGGCAACAGTACCCAAGACATTCCCGGCAAAGGTCAGTGTGATGTGGCATCCTCTCATATATTGAGTAACCGGCAACGCGGGCCCATGAAAACGCTTGTGTTCCTCTCCTTTCTCGCGTCATGGCCTCCACCAAACAAAGGCTGTAACCGTGCCACAGACACAGCTGGACAACACCTGGCTCAGCACAGGCACCGGGCCCAGGCCTCCTACCACGAGGATCTCCATTGTGTGCAAGCTTCCCATTCCACTCATAGGAAGAAATACATAAATCCCATGTCTAGGGGTCGGGAAGGGGACAAGGTAAAGGGACGGTCCTGGGACAAAATCTTGGTTACGAGAACCCAACATTCAGCAGCAGCAAAAACCCCCAGGTGTCCGACACCTGCTGTGTCCTACTGGAGCCTTGGGGATAACCGAAATCTATAAAATTCTGTTTATTACGAACTCTGATCCCACAGGAATGACCACACACACTGCTCTGGGGTCGTATTTTAATGGGTCATGCTATCATATGCTCTCAAATTATAAACGCACTGCTAACAAATGTTTAAAAAGACAATTTTATATATAAATATTCACACATACACCCTATATTACCAAAAGTATTGGGACACCTGCCTTTACACACACATGAAATCTAATGACATCCCAGTCTTAGTCCCTAGGGTTCAATATTGCGTTGGCCCACCCTTTGCAGCTATAACAGCTTCACCTCTTCTGGGAAGGCCGTCCACAAGGTTTAGGAGTGTCTATAGCAGTGGTTCTCAACTCCGGTCCTCGGGACCCACTAACAGGCCAGGTTTTAAGTTTTACCTTGGGGAGATGCAGACTAGAATACTGCAATCACTGAGCAGCAAATGATATCACCTGTGCCCATCTGCTGCAAGGTTGGATGTGTTGTGTGTTCAGAGATGGTATTCTGCATACCTTGGGTGTAACGAATGGATATTTGAGTTACTGATGCCCTTCTATCATCTCAAACCAGTCTGCCCATTCTCCCATGACCTCAACAAGGCATTTTCCTCCACACAACTGCCGCTCACTGGATATTTTCTCTGTTTCAGGTCCGTCATGCTAGCATTACTAAATCAATAGGAAGGTAGATCATATTCATAAACTTTTTTTTTTTTTTTTTTACAGTTCTTCTGTTACTTCCTGGTTTTCTGGCCTAGGCCAAAATGATGTCATACATCCCAGGAGTCTTCATGGGAGGAGGGGATTTCTCAGCTAAGCACAACCTCCTGTGTGCATGCCTGAGCTAAGAGCAGATGGATTCTAGGAAGTAAATGCTACATAAATCATCTTCCCTTACTCAAGATGGCTATGGCTAGAAATGCTAGGGGGTGTTTTTCAAAGAGATTTCTCAACAAAATAAAGCATGGAGACATGGATGGATGATGACGTGGATGGAGACATGGATGGACGAATGGAGACATGGATGGATGAATGGAGACATGGATGGATGAATGGAGACATGGATGGATGAATGGAGACATGGATGGTTGGAGACATGGATAGATGGATGGATGAATGGAGACATGGATGGATGGATGGAGACATGAATGGATGGAAGGAGACATGGATGGAAACATGGATGGATGGAGACATGGATGGATGATAGGAGACATGGATAGATGAATGGAGATGTGGATGGATAGATGGACGAAAGGAGACATTGATGGACGAATGGAGACATGGATGGATGGAGACATGGATGGATGGAGACAAGGATGGATGGAGACAAGGATGGATGGAGACAAGGATGGATGGAGACAAGGATGGATGGAGACATGGATGGATGGAGACATGGATGGATGGAGACATGGATGGATGGAGACAAGGATGGATGGAGACATGGATGGATGGAGACAAGGATGGATGGAGACATGGGTGGATGGAGACATGGATGGATGGAGACATGGATGGATGGAGACAAGGATGGATGGAGACATGGATGGATGGAGACATGGATGGATGGAGACATGGATGGATGGAGACAAGGATGGATGGAGACAAGGATGGATGGAGACAAGGATGGATGGAGACAAGGATGGATGGAGACATGGATGGATGGAGACATGGATGGATGGAGACATGGATGGATGGAGACAAGGATGGATGGAGACATGGATGGATGGAGACATGGATGGATGGAGACATGGATGGATGGAGACAAGGATGGATGGAGACAAGGATGGATGGAGACAAGGATGGATGGAGACAAGGATGGATGGAGACATGGATGGATGGAGACATGGATGGATGGAGACATGGATGGATGGAGACAAGGATGGATGGAGACATGGATGGATGGAGACAAGGATGGATGGAGACATGGGTGGATGGAGACATGGATGGATGGAGACATGGATGGATGGAGACAAGGATGGATGGAGACATGGATGGATGGAGACATGGATGGATGGAGACAAGGATGGATGGAGACATGGATGGATGGAGACATGGATGGATGGAGACATGGATGGATGGAGACAAGGATGGATGGAGACAAGGATGGATGGAGACAAGGATGGATGGAGACAAGGATGGATGGAGACAAGGATGGATGGAGACATGGATGGATGGAGACATGGATGGATGAATGGAGACATGGATGGATGGATGGAGACATGGATGGGGGAGTTTGCATTAAATATTAAATAGCGGTTATGTTTTTTTTGGTGGTCAAATGCAGTTCAGTTCTGCTTTAGAGTGTAAGC
Source organism: Glandirana rugosa (assembly GCA_018402905.1). Lineage (NCBI taxonomy): Eukaryota > Metazoa > Chordata > Amphibia > Anura > Ranidae > Glandirana > Glandirana rugosa. The sequence continues at coordinate 67,507 of BLSH010139794.1, read as the reverse complement.
TCCGGGGTAAGGGCTGAAGGATGTGCTGATTGGAGAAATCATAAGATCTCTGTAGAGCCTCATCCGGTGTGGGTGAGGCCCAGTCGGCCATATTGCCCGGACAGAGGTCTCCAGGAAGGGACGGGGGCTGGCAGATACTTGGCATGCAGACGCAGTCTTTATGGCGCTCATCTTCCTTCTTGCATTTCTATAAAACAAGATTATTGCCTGAAACCCAACTAATTTCTCACTTAAGAAGATTTGCCTGCAGGAGCGTTGTGTGGCCTCTGCGGCATGCCCCGCGCACTCTCTGTGCCGCCGGCTTTACGCAGACAATGTTCTCCCTTTCACTCCCTACAAAAGCACAATGTAAAGAAGGGATTGGCGCTGCGATGAGCGCCGCTCTGCCGCCGCAGCCATTCCTCCCTGACAGATTGGCGTCACTACATGCAGATTACAGATAAATAGGAGGGGAGATTAGAGCCGCTTTCCATGGAGATCTCCGGAATATCGCAGAGACCGACATCAATCAACGCCATCAGCATTTCGCCAACACAACAACCTGACGATTCTTCATAGAATGCATTAGAAAACAATTTTCTCTTGTGACTGGAGACGCATCCATTTCTCTCTAAATAGAAGATTCCAAGCGGAACTGAAGGGTTTTTACATCAGACTGCGAGCAGCCAGGCAATTATCGCAGCAGAGGCCTGCGATAAAACGCACCTACCTGCCTGTAGGCTGGCGTAGTTCTCACTCCACTCAGCAGGTGGCGTCTTGCTGCTGTGTGGATGGAGTGGAGGCTCTGAGGAATGAAGTTCCTCTGCAGCCTCTGTAGGCGTCCTAGGGGGGGCAGCTATCCGATTGGACAGTGGCCTCTCGCTGCCATCTTGGATGGGGCAGCCCTTATAAGTAAGGGACCCTGCCGGGATTTGGCGCACATTTGGGAGTGGATGGTGAAAGTGCAGGAACCCCCTAGTTAGGGTTAGAGACTTAGTGTTAGGGAAAGCTGTGCACCCCTCCAGCACCGGCCTCCGGAGCTCCTCCTGTAGCCTTCTCAGAGCCACTAGGCTCTTTTACTGCGCATGTTACCGCTGGTGTTACTGAGCCTGTTACCACCGGCGTCTACTGCGCCTGTTACCACCGGCGATACTGAGCCTGTTACCACCGGCGTCTACTGCGCCTGTTACCACCGGCGATACTGAGCCTGTTATCACCGGCGTCTACTGAGCCTGTTACCGCTGGTGTTACTGAGCCTGTTACCACCGGCGTCTACTGAGCCTGTTACCACCGGCGTCTACTGAGCCTGTTACCACCGGCGTCTACTGAGCCTGTTATCACCGGCGTCTACTGAGCCTGTTACCGCTGGCATTACTGTGCCTGTTACCACCGGCGATACTGAGCCTGTTACCACTGGCGATACTGAGCCTGTTACCACCGGCGATACTGAGCCTGTTACCACCGGCGTCTACTGCGCCTGTTACCACCGGCGATACTGAGCTGTCCGAGTCATCTGCGGCCACTATTGTCCGAGTCATAGCGGCC
>BLSH010139781.1:4379-18647 GCA_018402905.1 Glandirana rugosa | reverse complement strand
CCCCCCCCTACATTAAAGCATCAAGCAATAACTGTAACTCTATCTATGGTCAAATGTATGTAAACCATTTCTGCAGATGTTATACTTCCTTTATTTCTTCAATAAAAAACACAGTTTAAAAAAAAAAAACAAATTATGGAAGAACAAGTTAGTAAACATGTGCAAGGCATATATAATTGTATCTTAGGCAGTGTGGTCTCGATGGCTTCACTGGCAGATGTATAACCTTGCAGCTCTGTATCTAGTCTGCCTTTACTAGTTATGACATAAAATACCTAAACATATGGGCAAACAAAGGCACAAATGGGATCCCAAGTGCTCAGGACACACTAATCGCTCCCAATGTGCATCTCTGCCACAGAGGAACAATGGGATTTAGCTCATCTAAAATGGCATACCTGACTCTGGGATGTTACTTCCTGCTGTTGCTTCACCCATCGCCACTCACCAGGTTACAGTGGGTCTGGTGAGTGTTCTTTCTCCCTCCACACCTTCTGCTTCTCTTACAGCCTTAACACTCTCCTCCCCACACAGCTGAGACACAGAGGTTCAACAGCACAGGTAGTGCTCCCCATCTTGCAGCTCCCGTTATAGACAGAGAGATAGCACTCAGCCTGTGCACCCATCCTCTAAACACAGATTGAGATCCTCAGCAATCTCTCCCACAACATCCAAGAGGAGCTAAAAACAGCTCTTCTTTTCCCCATTCTACCAAGCTGAGAAATGCTAAAGTACAGAAACAGCCAAAATCTAGCAGACCCTCTGGTATGCATTCCTCACAGCTCTCTTCGATCACATCACTTCTGTGAATATTATACCAAATAATATCAGCGAGCGCTGAATTATCGCTGCACATAAAAACACTTAAAACGTGGACACAACTTATCCCTCAAATGTCCAAAATTATAAAAATAAATGAAACAGGGCATGTGGACAATTTAGATAATGCTGGTATTAGTAATCTGTTGAAAAGGTTACTGAGATCGCACATGCTTTCTCCCTTTACTGTTACAAGCTCTGTACAGCACTACAACTCCCAGCCTTCTGTCTCAGATGCACCACCTCAAACTCCCTGCCTAACTGTCAGTTACCTGGTTGGAGGCCAAGGTGTGGAGAGGGCTTCCCTTGCAACTAGGTGCAGAGCACCCCCTGGAGGTGGAACAGGGAGTGCTATGCCCGTAGAGGCAGGGGTCACCGGTAGTGCAGGCCCGGTGCATAGTCTCCTCAGATGGCTCTACTGGAAACAGGAAGTGCTGCTGGGCTGGATTCCCCTGGAAGCACTGGAACACACAAAGCCAGAGCAGAGAGGACCGGAATCAGGATCAAGGTCAAGCCGGAGGTCATGCACAGGATATCAAGCAGAGTAATAGTCTTAGTTCAGAGATTGCCAGAAGCGGAGTCCAAAGCCAGGCCAAGGGTCAAACACTGATCAGGAATCGGAGTGCAGAGTAGTGAGACAAGCCAGGGGTCAAAGCCAGGAATCAGGATCAGGAAGGTCAGAGCAAGCCGGGTCAGTAACCGTGGATCAGATCAGTCAGGAACAGGAACACAAGGTACAGCAGGAAGCTGAAGATAATCCAGCAACTCATGGCTCTTCTGCATGGGTTTAAATAGGGCATTGGGCACCAACATCTGCCACATTGTGTACGAACGGACGTGCGTGCGCACTAACATTCAGATCCTTCCGTTCGTTCTCGTTCTTCCGTGCATGTGTACTGGTGCATTCCTATGTGCCAACGGAGAAAACCTTCGCTGCTGGATTGTTCTCTGACAGTAACTCTGCATCACTACCACCCATCACTAGTCTAGAGGACAAATATGAATAAATGTACTCATTGTATACCTACAAAAGGCTTTGTTTGCTGATCCAAGAAGTTCATGAGGCATGCAGACCAGAAATGAACATCTTAAGGTCAGGCTTTCTCCATCTCTCCACTAAAGTTAAGTCTGTGAAAGAAGGATGTTCCAAACAGTTGATTTGGCCACACCTAATGTTTTTGCTATCTCTCTGATAGGTTTGTTTTGTTTCAGCCTAATGATGGCTTGCTTCACTGATAGTGACAGATCTTTGGATCTCATATTGAGAGTTAACAGCAACAGATTCCAAATGCAAATAGCACACTTGAAATGAACTCTGAACCTTTAATCTGCTCCTTGTAAACAGGATAATGAGGGAATAACATACACATGTCCATGGAACAGCTGAGCAGCCAATTGTCCCATTACTTTTGGTCCCTTAAAAAGTGGGAGGCACATATACAAACTGTTGTAATTCCTACACCGTTCACCTGATTTGGATGTAAATACCCTCAAAATAAGCTGAAAGTCTGCAGTTAAAGGACATCTTGTTTGTTTCATTTCAAACCCATTGTGGTGGTGTATAGAGCCAAAAAGATTAGAATTGTGTTGATGTCCCAATATTTATGGACCTGACTGTAGCTTTCTGATAATAAGCCCTCTAAAATATGCCTTCATGGAGTCCCATACTATAGCTGGTATGGTCAAATCCACACTCTCTTGAGATAGGGTCATCTCCTGGGAAAAAGGTCAACAAAAACGGATTGGCCCTCCATGAAGGACGTACAGGGGGACCTGGCACAGATAGATGGACCTAAAATGGAGAATGATGGGATAGTAGTCTAGGTTCATAGGCAGAGTCCTCAACATATGGTAGCATAGCAGAGTCACCTAGGCTTAGGTCAATATAAGAATAACCATTATGGAATGCTGAATGGCAGGAATAGCATTTGTGGTTCACATGTTTCTCCCTCCACACATCCTTGAGACCAACTTCTTTGAGAAAGTTAGCAAATGTGGTATTTTGAGAGAAAAAGCCAGAAACAAACCCAGAAAATAATCATGTGCTATTCTCTTACTACAACGTACAGGCCAATAGCCCTTCTGAATTCTGACCTGAAATTGTTTACTAGGGATGAGCCAAATACCCCTTCCGGTTCAGTTCACACCAGAGCACTGCAAACGGGCAATATGTTTGTGTGAATACGCAAACCCTATTAAAATCAATGGGACTCGAACAGAAAAAAACAAAAGTGCTCATTTTAAAGGCTTATATGCAAGTTATTGCCATAAAAAGTGTATAGGGACTGCCCTAGGGGATATGTATCAATGCTAAAAAAAGTTTTTAAACAATCGTTTTTCAGGAGCAGTGATTTTAATAATTATTAAAGTGAAAAAAAAAGAAATATTCCTTTAAATATCGTGCCTGGGGGTCCCCTTGGTTTGCCTGTAAAGTGGCAGATCTGTGTGATGTTTAGAACAGTGCCACAGCAAAATGACATTTTTAAAGAAAAAAGTAATTTAAAGTTGGTCATGACTGTAATGTTCCCCTTAACCACTTGAATACACTGTGTTATATATACTACACTGACTGCACCATATAGTCTGAACTGTATTATATATACTATGGAGGCTGTATAAAATTTTAATGACATGCCCCAGTCAAACAGGTGCAGAAAAATTGGGCCTTGGAACAAAAGGAGTAGCCATCTTGATCTCCAAATCTTGTGGATTTATCCCCTGCTTTGAATTTAAAGATCCAGAGGGGAGATTTATCCTTGTCAAAGGCAGCATTGAAGGATACATATATACCCTGGTCTCTTATTACGCCCCAAATAAAGGCCATCTGACCTTTTTCAAAGCGTTGTTTGATTATATTCAACCTCATTTAGAAGGCCGAATCATATTAGGAGGGGACTCCAACGTTGCCTTTGACCAGGGACTAGATAAATCCCGACCCTTAGGTAACCAACTAACTCACCCCTCCAAGGTGAGTCTCAAAATTGCCAAACTGCTGCATACTTTAAACTTGACAGACTCGTGGAGAGAATGCAACCCATCTAAGAGAGACTATACTCACTTCTCCTCTCCCCACAATTCTTATGCTCAGATTGATCACCTGCTAGTACGATCAGACACAATCCCCTTAATAACACTCTCCCGGATAATCGACACACCACTCTCAGACCATTCCATAGTAATGTGGCATATTCGGTCCGACCCACACTACGCGAAACAGACACAATGGAGACTGAATAAATCATTGCTCACTGATCCGGTCAGTCACTGAGATCAATAACTCCCTCAAGGAATATTTCCTCCACAACAATACGGAAGGGATCTCAGTAGAAACCCTCTGGGTGGCTCATAAAGCCTTCATCAGAGGTAAACTTATTCAGATATCCTCCCAATTGAAAAATGAGCGTTCGGTAGACCTGGCCAGACTTGATAAAACTTACCGGACTCTTCAGGCTTTACACAAATCTTTTTAAATCCCTCACCACCCAACTGGATAAAGCTAGGTTAGAATTGAATATAGCCCTAACGGCCGAAGCGGAAAAATCTATCCGGTGGAGTGGACAAAAATTTTATACGCAGAATGATAAGTTAGGCACCATGCTGGCTACAAGGCTTTCCCCCAGACCTCGCCACTACACACTCCCCAAAATCAGGATCCCCGGACAGGGTCTCAGCTCCAATCCATTGACTATCCTGGATTCTTTTCATAATTTCTACTCCGAATTATATAGCCCCCATAAACAGAATCATAAGGAACCTGTCTCAACATTCCTTGATGTATACCCTTGCCCTCCCTGACGGCAGAACATAAACAGATCCTAGAGGCAGATATTTCAGAAGGGGAGGTCCTGGGAGTCATCAAGGACTTAAGAAGGGGTTGGGTCCCAGGCCCCGATGGTCTGTCGGTCCCTTACTATAAGACTTTTGCTGAGATACTCTCTCCATTCTTGACAACATTTTTTAACGCGGTCATGCGGGGTGCCCCTCTGGACCCACAGCTTAACTTGGCATTTATCACACTCATACCAAAACCGGACAAGAATCCGGAGGAAATTGGCAACTACAGACCGATATCATTAATTAACAATGACATTCAAATTTTGACAAAGATCCTGGCCAATAGGTTAGCCTCTTTTATTAATGCCTATATACATAAAGATCAGGTAGGCTTTATTCCCGGGCGCCAAGGGATGGATCAGATCCGCAGAGCCATCGACCTGATCTCCATTTTACAATCCAACTGGGAGGGAGGCCGTAAACAGAGAGGCATGATCTTATCATTTATCAAACACAATATTGCTGCGCCACCCTCTATGTTTATGGATCAAATGATGCCAGTGAAGTGGGGCCACAAAAGGGGACTGTCACTGAGCACCACGGATCGCATATTTGGCACTTGTTTTGAGAACGGAGCACTTTATTTATTTTTCATGGACTATATATATTGATCAATCATTTTTTAATTATGTTGGATGGTCAGTAGCACTTTTATATTGCACATAGGAACACATAACAGTTTTGTATATTATATATATTTTTTATTTTAGTTTTCACTGGCATCATTTGATCCATAAACATAGAGGGTGGCGCAGCAATATTGTGTTTGATAAATTGTTAAGAGTAATTTTACTTGTATAGCAGCAGCCCCCGGACATCCATCCGCCCCTGGAATCTGGAGAGGTTCACGGGGCTGGTGTATGTGAATCATTCACAGACCATAGCGCGGATTACATAGCACACATGATCTTATCATTAGATCTACAAAAAGCCTTTGACTCGGTGGGGATGGGGATTCGGCCAGCGCTTCTTGGGCATTATCAAAGCTCTTTATTCATCGCCCACAGCACAAATAAGGCTACAAGGCTTTTATTCAAAACCGATTTCTGTAGCTAAGGGGACGAGACAGGGGTGTCCCCTGTCTCCTCTCATTTTCACAATAGCCATCGAAACGTTAGCAATTGAGATTCGCCAAAACCAGACATCCAGGGAGTGACTTGCGGGGACAGAAGCCATAAGTGCGACCTGTTCGCGGATGATATTCTCTTGTTCATTACTTCGCCCCACACTTCTCTCCCCAACTTAAGCCACACATTAGACTCATTTGCAGACCACTCTGGACTCAAAGTGAATTACACCAAATCTTATGCAATGAACATCTCCCTCCTATGGGAAGTAGTTACCTCCCTACAACGGTCTTTCCCATATAAGTGGAATCGAGCCTCCATTAAATATCTGGGTATTAATCTCACGGACAAGATAGAAGACTTATACTCCAACAATTACCCCCCCATGTACCGAAAACTTGAGGACAACTTGAAGGCCTGGCCAAACAGGGGACTCTCTTGGTTAGGCAGAATTAACGCAGTCAAAATGACGCTCTTGCCATGATTACTATACCTATTTCGAGCCTTACCTATAAATATAAGAGGAGACCATCTCAGGACCATCCAGAGCAAGATCCTCAGATTTGTCTGGGGGAACTCAAGATATAGATTTCCCCAAAACATATTATACTGACACAGGAAAAAGGGAGGCCTAGGGCTTCCAGTTTTCCTTAAATATTTCCAAGCAGCCAGATTAGCACAACTCTCCTTAGTTTACATGGGGGTCGAAAAACCAGACTGGATCCAAAGCGAGAGACAGGCAGTCCCAAATCACACCATAGATTTCCTCCTATGGACCTCCCCAAAAAAAAGACCCCCGATTTTATCTCCCCCTTTATCACACTCGTTTTCACTCTGGGATAATCTGCGGAATCGTCCAGAGCTTATTTCATCCTTTAACCCCCTGGCACACATCTTTCACAATCCAGACTTTCCTCCAGGCCTCGACATAAAAGCATTCAAGTGGTGGTTGGACAAGGGGCTGTACCGTATAGGGCACTTCTTCACTACTTCAGGCCCCATATCCCTAAGCCAGTGCATAAGCAAACTTGACCTCCCAATTTCTGAAACCGGGACGGGGAACACGCCGGAGGGTCCTTCATCCCCCTCCTCCCTTCCGTACTTTCTTTTTCAAAAATATTTTTTATTGATGTTTAAGTATACAACAAAGGAAGATAAATGGAATGTTGTTTAACATTGGTACACACTGTAGTGGTATACAAATAGAACATAGTATAACAACAAAAAAAATCCAGTAGCGGACATTATCGTAATATACAGTATATTGAAATAAAGACAAGGTACAGTCTACTTAATTGGTACAATATTGTATTTCAGGAATATGTGGTTCAGTTAATTAGTTCCTAGGTAGAACGGGGGATATAGCTCTTAGGTAGAGAGGGAAGTATTACCAGATTTCCCAGTTTCTTCTGTATGTTTTGTAGGATAAAGAGTTAATTGCTAGGGCTTTTTCGTAAGTGCTGTTTAGGTTTATTCTCTCAATGGTTTCTGAGATGTTGGGAGCTGTTAAAGATTTCCACTTGGGTACAATCATGGATCTCGCTGCTAGGAGAATATGTGTGACCACTGTACGATATGTGGGCGGGTAATTTTCTATGCCAATGTTCAGCAGTGCCAATGCTGGGTTTGGTCGTTTTATGATACCTGTAGAGTTTGAAATTAAGTGGAATATTGTACCCCAGTAGCTTGTTAGGGAAGGACATTCCCACAGTACATGCATCAGATTTCCTACCTGTCCGCATTCCCTCCAGCATAAATCTGAATTTTTTGGGTCAATTTTGGCCATTCTATATGGAGTATAATACCACCTGTTTATTATTTTAAGTGTCAGTTCCCAATGGGAAGTGCAGTGAGACACTTGGGAAATTGTGTTAAGAGCTTTTTTCCATATTTCTTGCGGGAATGTGGCCCCTAATTCTCTTTCCCATTTTTCCATGGATGCGGACTTCGTGAACTCTGATGCATTTTGTAGTATGTCATAAAATAGGGATATACCCTTTGTTACGGGATTTGTATCAGTGAGGTAGCTCCATGCTTTAGGGTGTGTCTTGAGATTCTTGTATGGGTGGTGTGTTAGGAAATGCCTGAGTCTCATTATTATATATGTTGTTCGGTAGGTTAAGTTATATTCATCTTTGATGGATTCTAGGTTTTTGACTGCAGATTGGTTGTAAAGTTGTGTCACTTCCTTTATCCCTGCTGAGATTAGGGGTGAGGTATCTAGCATGGGGATCATTTTTTCCAGTATCTGGATTGGTGCGTTGAATATGGTCGACATATCTTGGGTGTTGTTACTAGTGGCTAGGTACCTCCATGCCCTGATAGATGCCTGTATTGTCAATGGAAGTGATTTAAGATCCCACTTGTTCCAGAGATCTCCAACCAGTAACCATGTCAGGTTGCCGGTTGGAGCTAGTGCTGTTTCGATTTCAACCCAGAGAGGGGTTTCTTCTACCCCAGTCCACTTTCTAATTTGGGCAAGTTGGGATGCCCAGTAATAGTTTTGTATTGATGGCATCCCAGCTCCACCTGCGTTTTTCTTTTTGGTGAGAGGGGTACTTGTACATCTCGCTCTCTTCCCTGACCAGATGAATTTGTGGAGTAGTTTTTGCATTGGTCTGATTTGTTTTATTGGGAGATGGATGCTTATGTTCCTAAATAGGTACGTTGACTGCGGCAATATAGTTATTTTATACGCTGCAAGTTTGCCTCCCCATGAAAGATTTATGCCTGAGAGTCTATTTAGTTCTTGGTTGATTTTGTTCGTCAGGGGGTTGATGTTGAGTGGGATCATTCTGGAGAGAGGGGATGTAATGTTAATCCCTAGGTATTTGATTCCCTTGGAAGTCCATGGAAAGGGGACCTGTTTCATAAGTTTAAGTTTGTCTGCGGGGATGACACCTATATTTAGGATTTCTGACTTAGAGGTATTCACCTTGTAGTATGAGACACTACCGAAATCTTTTAATAGATAGAACGCGGCTGGCAGGGATTTAAGAGGATTGGAGAGAATTAATATTATGTCATCCGCAAACAAGCTAATTTTATGTGATGTGCTCTGGATGTGGATTCCCGTAATGTCCTCTGATGTTCTTATAGCTTCTGCTAATGATTCTATAATGAGGTTGAATATCATGGGAGATAACGGGCAACCCTGGCGTGTTCCATTAGTTATTTGGAATGGTTTAGATAGTACGCCTGACGTATAGACCTGCGCTGACGGTTTATCGTATAGCGCCAGTATTGCGGATCTGATGCGACCTGAAAGGCCAAATTTTGTTAGAACTTGCTGCATGAATAGCCAATGTACCCTATCGAACGCCTTCTCTGCATCCAAAGTAAGGAGCAGAGAAGGCGTTCGTTTTTTTTTCTGCAAAATCAATTAAATTAATTATGCGTCTAACCGCATCTGATGTCTGTCTCCCCTCCACAAACCCTGTTTGATCTCTTTTTATTAGAGCTGGGATAAACTTCATTAGTCTTTTGGCTATGAGTTTCGCTAGGATTTTGGTGTCCGAGTTTAGCAATGATATTGGTCTAAAATGAGCTGGGGATGTTGGGTCTTTACCCGGTTTGGGGAGGGTAACTACATATGCCTTCAGCATTCCGGGGGATAGGGCAGATTTTGCAATGGCTTCATCAAATACTCGTATTAGGTGGGGTATTAGTTCTTGGTGATATAATTTGTAGTACTCATTTGGGAATCCGTCTGGTCCGGGTGACTTATTTAGTGGGAGTTGCCTGATTATGTATGTTACTTCTGGAATAGTTAGGGGTTTGTTTAATTCTTCTAATTGGTCCTGTCGGAGTGTCGGAAGATTTATCTTGGATAGGAATCTTTGGATGCCCTCTAGGGTCGGTTGGGGTGTATTTGGGTCATCTTTCAGATTATAAAGCGCACTATAGTAATTTGCAAATTCATCTGCTATAGCTTGAGGATGTGTTATTTTTTGTGGAGGGGAGTTAGTGAATAGGTGTTGTATTCTGGCTTTAGTTTGTTTGATTTTAATCAGATTAGCTAGATGTTTTCCTGCCTTATTTGCCTGCGAGTAAGTTGTCATTCTAAGTTTCCTCAGGAGTGTGTCATGTTGTTCTGCTAGTATGTCCCTAAGTTGGTTTCTTAGGGTCCCTAAGGAGTTGGATATATTTGTTGTGGTCTTTTGTTTTTTCAATGTCTCTAAGTCATGGATATCAGTAAGGATTTGTTTGATCTTGGCATTATAGGCCCTCTTAGCTATGGAGCCCTGTTGAATGCAGACGCCTCTCATAAAGGCCTTATGTGCATTCCACAGAGTATCCGCATCTGGTACCGAATGTAAATTCAGTTGGAAAAAGTCCTTTAGGTTCTGGGAAATGGTTTCCGCGTAAAGTGGATCCTGAAGGATCTTGGTATTACATCTCCAGATCCTGGTTCTGTCCTTCGGGGTGCCCTCCTCCACCATTATCGCTATAGGTGCGTGATCTGACCAAGTGATGTCACCAATAGTGGAGCAGGTCACCCTCTGGAGCAGCCCCAGATCTGCCACATACATATCAATACATGTATAAACATGGTGTCTAGGAGAGTAAAAGGAATAGTCCTTTTCTGTGCTATGCATACATCTCCAAATGTCAAATAGGTTCTCTCTGTATAATACCTGGCTGAGGGAGATCGTTTTCCCTTTATTACCTGAGGAGGAGTCCATAGAGGGATCGCTAATTGAAGTCTCCGCAGATCAGTAAATTACCATACCTGTTCTGAGGAAGTTTCTTGAGCAGTCTGTTAAGGAACCTGATTTGGTGGGAGTCACAGGGAGGTCATTAATGTCACATTCTAAAATGATGAATCTTCCATCCGGGTCCAGGGAGGATGATTTCAGCTTGAAGGTGACAGTGTCCTTGATTGCCAGCATTACTCCTCTTTTCTTCTTTTGGTAGTTGGCCAAGAAGATATGTGGAAAATTTCTATGGTTGCATTGGGGATGATCCTTAGCCCGGAAATGAGTTTCTTGTACGCAGATTATATCTGCTTTCGATGATGTTGCTTCTCTCCATAATGAATATCTCTTGGCCGGGTTATTGAGCCCGTTTGCGTTGAGTGATAAAAATTTAATGGTCATTGAGGGGTGGGGGTATAATCAGCTCCTGTATCCTGATACTTATTTGCCGTTCAAGTCTGTAGTACTGTGCTTTGGGTAGTAAACTCGATAATGCCGCAGAAGAACAATGTAACAGGAAAATATAAAACAAAAAAATATAAAAAGAGGACCTCAAACATGGTCCATTAACAGGATAGACTGTTGTAAGGCAGGTGTTGGGGGCCACTGGATAGTCCGGTTATCCTTGGCCTGGAACTGGTTGCAAGGTTACTTGGGAAGTGTTTATCCGGTATTTCCGTTCATCAGCTTTTTCTTTGCAGATCTCTTCCTGGAGACCGTTTGCCATTCTCTTTCAAGGAGGGCAGGAGTAGCAGAAGGTAGAGGTGTTGTAGTATTCCCTGGGAGTATTCCCCATTGTTGCAGTAGTTTGATACCTACATCTAATTCTGTCACTGAGGAGTTGCTGCCGTTGTGAGTGATCAGTAGAGTGGCAGGGTACTTCCATTTGTGTGGAATTTGGTGGTTTCTGAGGGCTTTGGTTAATGTCGCTAAGTTTTTGCGTCGCAGCATGGTATATCTGGACAGGTCTGGAAGCATCTGTAGGTTGGCATGTTCTCCCGTTAGGGTATTTGCTTTCCTGAAAGCTGTAAGTATTGCTTCTTTTGATTGATAAAAGTGCATTTTTAGTATAACATCTCTTGGCATATCTGCAGCTATAAATGCTGCTTTGGGTAATCTGTGGATCCTATCGACCGTCAATTCTAGACATTGAGGGGAGTAGCTTGGTAAAAATGTCTGTGACATAGGATTGTAGTTGTGGTTGTTGAACAGACTCCGGAATTCCCCTTAGTTTAATATTGGACCTTCTAGACCTGTCCTCCAGATCTGCGATTTTGGATTTGAGCCATTCAATGTCATCTGTGTGGCTGTCATGGGCATCAACCATTGTATTAAAGGATCTTACATAGCTTTCCATATTCTGTTCAATGGATGATACTCTGTCTCCTATTTCCTGTAAGTCCCTGGAAAACTGTTTAATACACTCTTTTAGATCCGTTTGTAAAGAGGATCTCAGCGACAGTAGCATACTTTTAAGAGTATTGTCCGAGATAGGCTGGCCCGTGGTTGGGAACAGGGATATGGGGTCCGCCGCTACGGCCGTACTCGAGGCCGGGGATTCGTTATGGCCTAGCTCCATGCCCGCTTCCTGGCCATCCTCTTGCTCCCTGCGGGGTTTATTTTTAACGGGACTCCTCGTTGAGCGTGATGAGGAGCCCGAAGAGTCCCCACTATCTGGGTTTCCTACCTGTGGGTCAGAGAGAGATCTGCCTCCGGTGCTGGTGGGGTTGAGATGGTGCGAGCGCGTGACTCCGCCATCTTGCTGGAGCCTTCTGCCCGCCGGCTGGAAGAAGCTTGCCAATTTATGGACTTGGGTCTGGTGTTTTTTCTTGCGGGTCATCCCTCCAGACTCCTGATTGCTTCTGTAATCAGTGGGTATATTTGTATTGTACTAGTGTACCAGATCGTTGCTCTGTTCCGGGTGGCCTTGCAGAGCTCCTACTTCATGCAGCCATCCGCTCCGCAGGTCGCCACGCCCCCCCCCCCTTCCTTCCGTACTTTCTGATTGGATAGTTATGTAAAGGAGTCTCCAGCAGTTAACTCATCCATCTGTTCTGCTCTAGCTTACATCTCGTGTTGATTTTTTCATGAATGTACTGCACATGACTATGTTTGTTCTATCTTTTACAAATCTCTAATAAAAATTTTGAAAGTAAAAAAATTGGGCCTTGAGTGTTGGTAGTGGCAGAACACTGTAAACCCTTGCAGTTTCTCTCATTGGGCACAGGAACGGGCCCTGCTGTTGTAATTTATTTAAAAAATTGTAATGACATGCCCCAGGAAAACACGTGCAGAAAACTTGGGCCTTGGGTGTTGGTGGTGGCAGAACACTATAAACCTTCACAGTTACTCTTATTGGAAGCAGGAACGGGACCTGCAGTTGTAATTTATTTTAAAAATTGTAAGGACATGCCCCAGAAAAACACGTGCAGAAAACTTGGGCCTTGGGTGTTGGTGGTGGCAGAACACTCTATCACCTCGCAGGTACTCTTGTTGGAAGCAGGAACAGGCACTGCAGTTGCAATTTATTTAAAAAAAACTGTAATGACATGCCCCAGACAAACAGGTGCAGAAAAACTGGACCATGGTGTTGGTGGTAGCAGAGCACTGTGACACCTCGCAGTTACTCTTGATGGGAATGGGCCCTGCTGTTAAAACATTTTTTAAAAATTGTTATGACATGCCCCTGTAAAACAGGTGCAAAAAATTGCGTCCAAAATATTGTTGGAAGCTAGCATTATCAGGATTCAGGAGGAATAGGATAAGCAGCATAGGCAGTCTTCAAGCAATCCCAGATCCCTAGCAAATTCAATCAGTTACATCAGCATCAGGGGCTTGATAGCTGCTGATCCAGGGCTGATTAATTTATATAAATGTGAGCCTATCAATGGAGTCTGTAGACAGGCACACTCTTTGATCCATTACAAACCCTCCAGCAGCACTGAATGTCTGTTCAGCAAGAAAAGAAATGTCTTTTCAGAGCCTGCCACTGTGATACAGCACATTCCACAAATTCACAAATGCGGGCAGAGTCTAACAGCTGAAAAAGCAGCAGTTGGAGTGCTAGCAATTTGGCCAAGCTAGCATTTAAATGCTGAGCATGTGGATGGCTAGGACAGTATTTTTTTATGGTTTAGCAACTGGGTTAGGGAAATTTGCCTGCTGACGTCAACTGGTGGTGTACTGCTACCAGACTGGCTACAAGAACTTGTGGCACCCATTGCTAGACCTACATTCCTCTCAATGCAGGCTTGGAGGACTGGAGGTATAGTAGGGGTTGAGGTCACAGATGAAGAGCAAGGAGAAGTCTGCCTTGTTTTATGATGTGAAACTTTGAGGTGCTGTTGCTAATGGACTGCATTGCAGGTTGTCATATGTCTTGTCAAGCATGTAGTGCCCAAGCGGCTGCTGTTGTGGCTGCGCTTGATATACTTCAGATATAGATTGCAAACAGCAATGGTGTGATCTACTGCACAAGTGTTGAAAAAAGCCCACACCACCCTATACATTGGTTGCCTTGTATGCACCAAACACACACCAACTTCGCTTTCTCCGCAACATCTTTAAACATATCTCCACTATTAAATATGGCCATCTGCTAATGTGTGGGGATTTTATCCTGAGAGCAAAGAAAAGGGGTGTCCTCCTAGCAATACTCAATTCCCTCGCATTTCAACTTAACCCCTTCCTTACCGGGCACTTAAACCCCCCTCCTGCCCAGACCAATTTTTGGCTTTCAGCGCTGTCGCATTTTGAATGACAATTGCCAGCGTGCTGGCACGTTAACAGTAAGTTTTACGCTGTCGCGACTTTCGGTTTTTAACCAGACCCGTCCTCCCCCCAAATTCACG
>BLSH010139742.1:2269527-2293273 GCA_018402905.1 Glandirana rugosa | reverse complement strand
CTTTCTTTTGGTGGTATTTGATCCCCTCTGCGTCATTTCTGATCGCCGCTATAAACAAAAAATGAGCGACAATTTTGCAAAAAAGAACAATATTTTTTACTTTTTGCTAAAGTACAAATCCATTAAAAAAAAAATTCATCAGTTTTGGCCGATATATATTCTTCTACATATTTTTGGTAAAAAAAAAAAAATCGCAATCGGCGTATATTGATTGGTTTGCGCAAAAGTTATCGCGTCTACAAACTGGGAATTGATTTATGGCGTTTTTATTATTTTTTTTTTTTACTAGTAATGGCGGCGATCTGCGATTTTTATCGGGACTGCGATATTGGGGCGGACATGTCGGGCATTTTTTACACATTTTTGGGACCAATGACATTTATTCAGCGATCAGAAATTTAAATGTCCACTGATTACTGTGTAAATGTCATTGGCAGTGAAGGGGTTAACCTGCAGGGGGCAGTGAAGGGGTTAAATATGTTCCCTGGGTGTGTTCTAACTGTGGGGGGGCAGGGCTGGCCGGGACATAACAGATCTAACTGATCCCAGTGACAGGGATAAGTAGATCTGTTATGTCCCCTGTCACAGAACGGGGAACCGCCGTGTTTACAACACTGACAGACGCAGCCCTTCATTGACAAGTGGGTTATATGCACATCCTACTAGGAGTTGACTAGGCAAATGGAAAGAAAGCAAGCTGGCCCCTCCCAGGGGGCCATCCTCTCTCTCTCTCCCATATAACCCCCCCGCTCTGCTTAGCATATCAGTTTTATTATGCCTAGTGCAAGGAGTTAGACCTGGCTCCCTTATGGGACCTGCATTTCACCTTTTTTGCTACCACTTTTTTATTTTTTTCAAGCTATCTGATGAAGACTGCTATCAAGAAGCCGGCTGGGGCATAGGGGATAGATAGAATCCTGCACTCTCCCCAGCGCGGCCGACCGATGCGAGCTAGTCCTGGCCTTGGCAGGGCCAGCCGCATCGTGCCCGTTCCATGCGGGCGGCCAGTGGGTGACCCCCACTTGCGCCCGGTGACCGGACTTGCTTCCTGTCCAGGTGCTTACGGCCTGCAGCATCCCTCTCTGGCATGGGATGGGAGGAAGGTCTGCAACCAGGTGGCTACCCGCTACGCTCATCGAACTGGTGAGTTACCCCCTCTCTCCGGGGCGTGGAGGGGGGGCTGGGCTGTTTTTAGTGATTTGGCCTGCCAGTGGAGGGTGTTCGCTGGGCTAGTGTCGCCCCCTCCCCCCCCCCAGGTGTCCTCGCCCCCCGCACCACCATGCGGCGATCCACTGCCATTTTACCGTAGCCGCTGCCATTTTGCTGAGGGTTTCCCTCTAGTGCTAGCGGTGGCCATTTTGCCGTAGTCGCGGCCTATATTAGTCTTTGGCCTCTTGTGAACGTGTTCGGCGACCATATTGGATGTCCCTGGAGAGTAAAAAACGTGCTGCTCCCATTTTACCTCCTCTTTCACTTGGGACAGCGTGGATGACTACAGACGGCGCAGGCTTCTTACTGGCGGTCCTTCTGCACTCCTGCTGGGAGCAGCGCTTGTCAGGCACAAACAGCAAGTATAGCTGAGGGGTGGCGGTGGGACTGCATTGTGGGGGTGTCAGATCATTTTTCTATTTTGACTTTCAGTCCTGTGGTGCGATGGCAGACGACCCTGGGAGTCCTTCTGAGGGGGTGTCAGCAGCAGGGGACCCTGGTGTCCCTGGACCAGCTGAGAGCAGTTTTTGGGGAATTCCTCCCCCGAGTGGGGCCGAGCAGGGCTCTGGGGGCCCCTAAAAAGCGTCCGCCTCCCCCGTGTTCCTCAGGGGAAGAGTCTGAACCGGAAATGGCTTCGAGGGTCACGGGGACCCCCGTGGAACTCTGAGGGCGAGCTTGTACCCTCGGACGGTGAAGAGGACCAGGGGGGGGTCGGTTGCACGCGAAAAGGCGCTGGTGGCTGCACTGATTACTGATGTCCTTGCTTCTGGACCAAGCAGGGGAGTCGCAGGAGTCCACATACGTTTGCGGGTCTGCTGGGCCACCCAGGTCACCTATGGCTTACCCTTATGATAATTTTTTTGTCCACCTGGTCTATCAGAAATGTCAGCGTCTGCAGAATTCCTTCACCCTACCTAAACGCTTCGCTATACGCTATCCTTTTGAGGATAGTTTTGTGAAGAAGTGGGCATCCCCCGCAGTGGACCCTCCGGTGGCTCGTCTGAACAAGGCAACGACCATTCCTTTGGAAGGGTCTCCCTCCTTTAAGGATCCAGCCGATAGGCGGTGTCAAAGGCACTTTCCCTGTTGGCAGGATCAGCCATGAGGCCGGCCCTGGCGTCGGCCATGGCGGTGCAATCTCTCTCTGACTGTACGACGGAGCTGCAGAATGATTTGGAATGTGGCAGGACGCTTGAGGCGTCGCAGAGAGCAGACCATTTGTTTCAGGGCCTTCGGTACCTGTGTGACGCAGCTCTGGACCCGCTTCGAATGTTGTCAAAAATGTCTGTTTGCGCAGTCATTATCAGACGAGCACTCTGGTTACGTTCGTGGTCGGGTGACCACGCATCCAAGAAGGGTCTTGGGGATCTTCCCTTTCAGGGTGGTCGTCTCTTTGGAGCACAGTTGGATGAAATCATCAAGGATTTCACTGGAGGGAAGAGTACTTTTCTTCCGGAGCCCAGGCGGCGGGAGTTCCGCCGCAAGCAGGGCCCTGCCTCTTCGGGTCAGAAGAGGTTTTTTGTGCCCCTGGCGTGGCGGGCAAGGGGTCGAGGCCCGGCAAGCCTGCCTCAGGGGCCGGTAAGCGACCCTGGCAATGCAAGAGCGAAAAGACAGAGGAGAAGTCCTCCTCTGCATGATGGGTTGCCCCCACCCGAACTTCGGGTGGGGGGACGTCTTCTGGGGTTCGCAGACAGGTGGACTGCCCACATTTCCGACCGGTGGGTGCAGGAAGTGGTGTCCTCCGGGTACAGGATAGAGTTCAGTACTCTACCCCCAGACAGGTTCTTCCCATCGAACTTGAGACTCCCTCAGGGGCGTCGGGAGGCCCTCATAAGGTTTGTTCAGGCACTCTCCGATCAGGGGGTGATCGTGCCAGTACCTCAGTTGGAAAGGTTTCAGGGTTTCTACTCAAACCTATTCGTGGTCCCCAAGAAAGGGGGGGTCAGGCCAGTTCTGGACCTAAAGGCGCTAAACCACTTTGTGAAAGCGCGAAAATTCCGGATGGAATCTGTCCGTTCGGTCGTGGCCGCCTGGCACCAAGGGAACTTCATGGCGTCCCTGGATATCAGGGACGCGTACCTCCACGTTCCCATTTGTCCCCGGCACCAGCGCTTCCTGCGCTTTGTGGTGGGAGATCTTCATTACCAATTCGTGGCACTTCCCTTCGGTCTGGCCTCGGCTCCTCGGGTGTTCACCAAGCTGGTGGCCCTGGTGCTGGCGCTGCTGAGGCAGAGAGGCATTGCGGTGGTAGCATACCTCGACGATCTGCTACTGAGAGCGGAGTCTGCTTCAGCTTTGGAGGAGAACGTGGCTATCACCATGGCCTCATTGAAGGACTTTGGCTGGCTGATCAATCTGCAGAAGTCGACAGTGACACCGTCCTGTCATCTGGAATACCTGGGCTTGATTCTGGACACAGAGCAGGCAAAGGTGTTCTTACCTCCGGCCAAGTTACTGACACTGCAAGCAGCGGTGCGAACCCTGCTGTCGCACCGGTGGTCCTCCTTACGGTTCTGTATGCGGGTGTTGAGGCTTATGATTTTAGCTTTCGAGGCGGTACCTTACGCCCAGAGTCACACTCGGCTCCTTCAGCGAGCGATTCTGTCTCGGTGGGACAAGTCTCTACTGTCCCTGGACCAGCTGATCAGATTGAATCCTCAGACCAGAGGGTCGTTGACCTGGTGGCTTCGGGCCCCCGGCTCTGACATTGGGAGAAGTAATTTCTTCCCCTGAATTGGTCGATAGTCACGACGGACGCCAGCCTATCGGGCTGGGGGGAGTCCTGGGGTAGCTGTCTGCTCAGGGCCGTTGGTCGGCACAAGAATCTCGCCTTCCGATCAGTGTTCTGGAGCTGAGGGCGCTCAAGCTCTGCCTCTCCCACTGGACGGTAAGGTTGCGCGGCCTCCCGGTTCGGGTTCAGTCGGACAACGCCACGGCAGTGGTATATGTGAACCATCAAGGTGGAGCGAGGAGCTCGGCAGCGGCTGCGGAAGCGGAAGCGGATCTCATTCTGCGATGGGCAGAACTTCACGTGCCGGCAATCTCCGCCATTTACATTCCGGGTGTAGAGAATTGGCAGGCGGATTTTCTCAGTCGTCAGACGCTGGATCAAGGGGAATGGTCCCTACATCCAGAGGTGTTCCGCCAGATTTGCCACAAGTGGGGCACGCCAGATGTGGACCTCATGGCGTCTCGGTTCAGTCACAAGGTGAAAACCTTTGTGTGCAGGATGAGAGACCCGCTGGCGGCCGCCACGGACGCGCTGGTAGCGCCTTGGAGTCGGTATCGGCTCCTGTATGCGTTTCCTCCCATCAAACTTCTACCGCGGCTACTGCACAGGGTGGAAGCGGAGGGGATTCCGACAATCCTGGTGGCTCCAGATTGGCCTCGGCGTCCTTGGTACGCCGACGTTGTGCGAATGGTGGCAGATGTTCCCTGGCGTCTTCCGCTGCGTGAAGATCTGTTGTCTCAGGGGACCATCCTGCACCCTGCTTTACCCTCGCTGGCCTTGAAGGCTTCCAGGTGTTGAGGCATAGGGGTGTTGCTGACTCCGTGATCCCTACCATGCTTAACCAGTTCCACACCGCCTACCGCATATTTACGGCGGCAGTGTGGACGCTGGCCGCGAATTGCCGCAAATAGACGGCGATCTGCGAATGGCCGCTAGGGGGTGAGCACGCGCGCCCGCCGCACTCCTGAGGATGTCCGCCGCGATGAGCGGCCACAGGCAAAGAACTGACAGTGCAGGCATGGGTGATCTACTGATCCCTGTCACTGGGATCAGTTAGATCTCTCATGCCCATGGTAGCCCAACCCCCCCACAGTAAGAACACACCCCGGGAACACAGTTAACCCATAGATCTCCCCCTGCAGGTTAACCCCTTCACTGCCAATGACATTTATACAGTAACCAGACATTTAAATTTCAGATCGCTGAATAAATGTCATTGGTCCCAAAAAAAGTGTCAAAAATGTCCGACATGTCCGCTGCAATATCG
Organism: Glandirana rugosa; assembly: GCA_018402905.1. Classification (NCBI taxonomy): domain Eukaryota; kingdom Metazoa; phylum Chordata; class Amphibia; order Anura; family Ranidae; genus Glandirana; species Glandirana rugosa. Next base: position 2,288,066 of record BLSH010139742.1, on the reverse strand, counting down.
CAGTACCACTAAAAATCGCAGATCGCCGCCATTACTAGTAAAAAAAAAATAAAAAACCCCAGAAATTCTCACCATCCGTAAACGCAGCCATTTTTGCGCAAACCAATAAAACGCCGATTGCAAATTTTTTTTATCACAAATATGAGGAAGAATATAAATCGGCCAAAACCGGTGAAAAAATTTTTTTATTTTATACTTTTTTTTTGGGATTTGAGTTTTAGCAAAAAGTAAGAAATTTGTGTTTTTTGCAAAATGGTCGCTCTTCTTTTGTTTATAGCGGTGATCAGAAATGACGCAGAGGTGATCAAATACCACCAAAAGCAAGCTCTATTTGTGGGAAAAAAAGGACGCAAATTTTTGTTTTGGTACAACGTCGCACGACCGCACAATTGTCAGTTAAAGCGACGCAGCGGCGCATCGCAAAAAGTACTCTGGTCCTAAACTGGGAAATTCTTCCGAAGGTTAAGTGGTTAAAGCGCGCAAGTGTAGTTCACGCAAGATTTATCATTGCACCTGGAAGGCCTATATTGCCTGGTGTGAGGCGGGGGGTTGGAACCCTCGCTCTTACATTGTGTCCAGGGTCCTAGCTTTTTTGCAGCAGGGCCTGGATAAAAAATTGGCATTGAGTACTCTCAAGGGTCAAATTTCGGCTCTGGCAATTCTTTTTCAACGGCCTTTGGGGTCACATTCGTTGATTCGTACATTTGTACAGGGTGTGCTCCATGTGGCTCCTCAGGTACGGTCGCCTTTGGCACCGTGGGATTTGAATTTGCTGCTTTCTGTGCTGCAGAAACCGCATTATGAGAAGATCAGGGATATTCCCTTACAATTGCTGTCACAGAAAGAGGCTTTCTTGGTGGCCATCACATCCGCTAGGCGGGTATCTGAGTTTGCAGCGTTGTCCTGCAAGCCTCCTTACTTAGTCCTTCATACGGACAAGGCGGTCTTGCGCCCTTCCCCTTCATTTCTACCGAAGGTGGTCTCTTCTTTTCACATTAATGAAGATATTGTCCTTCCTTCATTTTGTCCGCACCCATCGCATCCCAAGGAATTTGAGTTACATTCATTGGATGTCGTGAGGGCCTTGCGGGTGTATTTGGTGGCTACAGCTTCCTTTCGTTAGTCTGATGCGTTGTTTGTGCTAACAGATGGTCTGCGCAAAGGATTGGCGGCCTCGTCGGCTACTATTTCCCGTTGGATCAGACAGACCGTGACCCATGTGTATACTGTTCGGGGCAAAGTCCCTCCTTTTCCTGTCACGGCTCATTCCACCAGGGCAGTTAGCACTTCCTGGGTTTTCAGACACCAGGCTTCGGTGTCACAGGTGTGCAAGGCGGCCACTTGGGCCTCTGTGCACACGTTTACTAAGTTTTATAAAGTTGATGTGTCAGCATCTTCGGATGCTGTTTTTGGCCGTAAAGTTTTACATGCGGCAGTGTAGGCGCGACTGGCGCCTCCTGGGAGGATTCTGTTGGGTACAGTTGTTGTCGTTTACCCACCCCTCTTGACTGACACAGCTTTGGGACATCCCCACTTGTCAATGAAGGGCTGCTCTGTCAGTGAACGTAAAACAAAAAGGGATTTTGTTGAAATTACTGTAAAATCCTTTTCTCAGAGTTCACTGACAGACGCAGCATCCGCCCCTCTGTGGTGCATTTGTACGGCTTGTTACGAACTGGTGTGCTATGCAGAGCAGGGGGGTTATATGGGAGAGAGAGAGGACGGCCCCCTGGGAGGGGCCATTCTTGCTTTCTTTCTATTTGCCTAGTCAAAGCCTAGTAGGATGTGCATGTAACCCACTTGTCAATAAAGGACTGCGTCTGTCAGTGAACTCAGAGAAAAGGATTTTAAGTTTTAATAAAATCCCTTTGTTTAATCTTTTTGGATAGCATAGAGAAGGGTTAACGCCCCTGTAATGTTTGTTTTGCTGTCTGTGCCTGTTCAAAAGATATCACCTCACTTTCTGTCCCAATGACAATTTGATTTTGAGAATTTTTGGTTGTTATGGATACAAGCCTTGGTGATAGAGCATCAGGGGAGACACCTTTTTCCCATGGTAACTCTTACAGGAGTGAATTTCCCGAAGTAGGAATTGTTTGTAAGTCGGATGTTTGTAACTAAGGGGGACCGACCGCCTGTAAATCTTGCCCACATCAGAATGTGTGACGTGTATATTTCCATGTCTTCTTGGAACACTGTTGTTTGCTCCCATCAGCCCTAAAATAGGTTGGCGTAGGTGGGAGCACATGCAGTTCCCTTAGCTGTGCCGCTCTTTTTTTGTTGGTATATTTTACCATTAAAAAGGAAAAAAAATAGGTTCCGACACAAACGTGAAGTAACTTCAGTATAAATTGTGTATTATGTTGGAATGCAATACCTCTGGTGTTTTAAGAAGTACAGCGAGGGAAAAAAGTATTTGATCCCCTGCTGATTTTGTAAGTTTGCCCACTGACAAATGAACAATCTATAATTTTAATGGTAGGTTTATTGTTAACAGTGAGAGACAGAATAAAAAAAATCTCCAGAAAACTCATTTCAAAAATTTATAAATTGATTTGCGTTTTAATGAGTGAAATAAGTATTTAATCCCTTATCAATCAGCAAGATTTCTGACTCCCAGGTGTCTTTTATACAGGTAGTGAGCTGAGATTTGGAGCACTCTTAGAGAGTGCTCCTAATCTCTGCTTATTATCTGTATAAAAAAAACTCCTGTCCACACCAGCAAACAATCACATTCCAATCTCTCCACTGTGGCCAAGGCTAAAGAGCTGTCCAAGCTTGTCAGGGACAAGGTTGCAGACCTACACAAGGCTGGAATTGGCTACAAGACCATCGCCAAGCAGCTTGGTGAGAGGGTGACGACAGCTGGTGCGATTTTTCACAAATGGAAGAAACATAAAATAACAGTCAATCTCCCACGGTCTGGGGCTCCATGCAAGTTCTCACCTCTTGGAGTGTCAATGATCATGAGAACGGTGAGGAATCAGCCCATAGTCACCAAGAAAACAATTGGTAACACAATATGACGTGAAGTGTGACTGAAATCCTGCAGCGCCCGCATGGTCCCCCTGCTCAAGAAATCACATGTACAGGCCAATCTAAAGTTTGCTAATGAACATCTGAATGATTCAGAGGAGAACTGGGTGAAAGTGTTGTGATCAGACAAGACCAAAATCAAGCTCTTAGACATCCTCTCAACTCTCCGTGGTTGGAGGAGGAGGAATGTTGCCTATGACCCCAAGAACCTCATCCCCACCGTCAAACATAGAGGTGGAAATATGCTTTGGGGATGTTTTTCTGCTAAGGGGACAGGACATCTGCACTGCATCAAAGGGAAGATTGACAGGGCCATGTACTGTCAAATCTTGGGTGAGAACCTCCTGCCCTCAGCTAGGGCATTGAAAATGGGTCATGGATGGGTATTCTAGCATGACAATGACCCAAAATACACAGCCAAGGCAACAAATGAGTGGCTCAAGAAGAAGCACATTAAGGTCCTGGAGTAGCCTAGCCAGTCTCCAGACCGTAATCGTATAGAAAATATATGGAGGGAGCTGAAGGTTCGAGTTACCAAACATCACCCTCAAAACCTTAATGACTTTGAGAGGATCTGCAAAGAGGAGTGGGACAAAATCCCTCCTGAGATGTGTGCAGACCTGGTGTCCCAACTAGAAGAAACGTCTGTACAAACAATACACTAGCTGAAAAAGCAGTTGAGTCAGTGCTCACTGATGCACGGAGGTAAATAGGTGGTACTGAAAAATGAATAAGTGGTAAAAGGTATTAAAACGGGAATAAATGAATAAAACATAAGTCCATGTAGTCCATGGGGGAACCAGTATGGTAGTTCCAACGTAAGGGATCTTGACAAAATGTACACGGCTTGGCAGCTCACTGTAGAGGTAGGAAATTCCTCGGAAGCAACATAAAAAGGGCGCCAGGTCAATGCAGATTAAGACGACATAAAAATTATTAAACAACGGATACACTAGCATTGCACATCTTAGTACCATCTATTGAAGGCACTACCGGTGAAATGTATCTGTGATACTTTTAATGTTATATTTGATTGATTGTGCTTTTTGACATTCTGATGACCTTTTCGATTCTTTTTGTATATGAATTAATAAAAACATATTTTTTTTTTATGTATGTGGTGGTTTGTACCTATTTAAAGTCCCACCTAGGGGGGAATTCCGTTTGTATACCAGTAAAGTTTATTAATATCTACTTACACTGCTTAACCCAAGCAGTGAAAAGCCTGCAGGAGGGGTATACCTGCTTGGAAAATCAAGTTCAGGGGTTGCACACCTTTCCGCACCATGGTGACGCTGCCCACTGAGCCTGAGGTGCCTATGCCTGAGCGTTTTGCGGGGGACCGCAGGAAGTTTAGGGCTTTTCGCAGTTTCTGCGAATTGTACTTTGCTCTCCAGCCCCGCACGTTTTCTCTGGAAGCCACTAAGGTGGGCCTGGTGATCTCGCTTCTTCAGGATGATGCGCAGGCCTGGGCTCATCGCCTATTAGAGCAAAAGGCTCCCGAGACCACCACCTTGGGCTTTTTCTTTCAAGCAATGGCCCAACTATGAGGACCCTCATCAGGCAGTCTCCCGGAAGCTGCACTCTGTCCTCCAGCAGGGCTGCCGTCTTGCCGAGGACTATGCATCAGAGTTCAGGCGCTGGAGTGCCGACACAGCCTGGGATGATGCAGCCCTCCGCCACCAGTTCCGGCTGGGGCTCTCTGAGTCGCTTAAGGATGAGCTGGTGCGCGTCAGGGTACCTCATACCCTTGCACTAATTATGCACTAATTATGCTGGCCATTCAAATTGACCGGTGCCTGCGGGAGCGCAGCGCAGAGAGGGCAACTGGTCCTCAGCGCCCTACCTGAACACCTTCTCAAGAGCCTACTCATCCAGGTCCAAACCTAATCGCTGCCTCCTCCTCCTTTCCACTAGACCGTCCTGGGTCTATGCAGACTGGGGGTCTCCACCCATCCCTGTCCTCAGAGGAACGTAGGAGGCAGATGAATCACAGCTTGTGTCTCTACTGTGGCGGCTTTGGGCACTTAGTGAGGAGCTGCCCCCGCCAAAAGGGGTAAGGGTCCAACCCCAGTCCTTGGAGAGGTGCTATTCCTGCCAAGTTCCCAGCCTCACCTGATCCTTCTCATCGTCCTGCAGCTCCCTTACAAGAACATCCGGCCATCCTGGATTCTGAAGCATGCAGCTGTTTTATTGACCTGTCCTTTGTTGCTCAGCACCGGATCCCACTCAGGCCCAAGGAACGGCCGTTGTCTATCCGCTTGGCCGATGGGTCAAGCATCAAGTCGGGCACAGCAATCCAAGAGACTTGCCCCTTAGCAGCTCGGACAGCCAAAGGCCACTCAGAATTCCTGATATTGGATGCCATCTCCTCCCCGTTATTTCCAATGATCCTTGGCCTCCCATGGCTCTGAGCCCACAGTCCTCTCATAGACTGGAACTCGGGAAGTTTGATTCCGGTCCCCTTACTGCCTAAGTAACGCATTACCGGCGGTGCTTGCTATCAACCTGATCCAGACCAGGAGACACGCCTGGCCATCCCTGAAGCGTACCAAGACTTCTTGGACGTCTTTAGCAAGAAGGGGGTGGATTCGTTACCACCGCACAGACCATATGATTGCCCGACTGCTATCTGGAGCCCATTTGGCAGGATTTTCATTCCAGCCACGTTTCAGCACCTGGTCAATGACCTCTTCAGGGACTTTCTTGACCAATTTGTGGTGGTATATCTAGACAATATCCTCATCTTCTCCCCCTCCCTGGAAGAACATCGGAAGCATGTCAAGTGTGTACTTAGCCGCCTTTGGCAGCATGGCCTGTATGCCAAGGCCGAAAAGTGTTCCTTCGAACGCACAGAGATCGCCTTCCTGGGGTTCCAAATCTCCACTACGGGTACAACCATGGACCCCCAGAAAGTTGCAGCTATTGTGGACTGGCCACCACCAGCAGACAAGAAGGCGGTACAGTGCTTCGTTGGCTTTGCCAATTTTTATAGAAAATTTATCCGAGGATTTTCTGCTGTTATCTCCTCGATAACACAACTAACTAAGCAGAATACCAGTTTCGTCTGTACCCCGGAAGCGCAAAATGCCTTCCAAACCCTGAAAGGACTGTTCACCTCAGCACCAGTGCTCAAACACCCTGACCCCACGCGGCCCTACATCATGGAAGTAGATGCCTCAGAGACCGCAGTCTTGTCCCAAAGACAGGGACTTGAGGCTTCTCTGCACCCCATCTCTTTCTTTTCACGGAAGCTTTCTCCCCCCGAGAGGAACTACGATGTGGGTGACAGGCAGCTTCTGGCAATTAAATCCACCCAGGAGGAATGGCGGTACCTCTTGGAAGGAGCAGCTCATCCAGTCTTGGTCTTCACGGACCACAAGAACCTGGAATACCTGAGGATGGCCAAGAGACTTAAGCCCCACCAAGCACGCTGGGCCCTGTTCTTCTCCCGGTTTCAGTTACATATTACGTACCGGCCTGGATCCAAGTACGTTAAGCCGGATGTGCTGCCAAGAATGTTTCATAAGACCGGAGAGGTAGCTCTTCCAGACACCATCTTGCCAGCTCACCACTTTCTTTTAATCCAGGAAGACCACCTCACCCAAATTAAGCAAACATTGTCCAGCTCCACCATACCCGCAGCTTCCGGACTTTCCCTCAAAGACGGTTTATGGTGGTCGGGTACACAAGTTTTTGTGCTGGAAGAACTCCGCCTGTCTGCCTTGGAACTCTGTCATGATCACCATTTAGCCAGGCACTTTGGCCACAGAAAGACAGCTGAACTTCTTGCCTGCACCTTCTGGTAGCCACATTTGGAGAACTGTAAAAATTATATAAGCGCCTGTTTGCGCCAAGAACAAGATAAAGAGAGCTAAGGCTTGGGGTCTACTGAACCTGTTACCTATTCCTGAGCGTCCGTGGGCGCAAATCTCTATGGATTTTATCGTGGAACTGCCCCCGTCCGCAGGCTACACAACAATCTTCATGGTGGTCGACTGCCTCACGAAGATGGCGCACGTTATCCCAATGAGGGGCACTCCCTCGGCCACCGAAATGGCCAAAGTATTCATCCGGGAAGTTGTCCGTCTTCATGGCATCCCGAAAGGCATTGTGTCAGAGGGGTGCAGTTCACATCCCGAGTCTGGAGGTCCTTGTGGTCTATCCTGGGGATCAAATTGGCCTTCTCTTCAGCCTACCACCCACAGTCCAATGGCCAAACAGAATGGACCAACCAGACCCTGGAGCAGTACCTCCGCTGCTACTCCTATTCTTAAGACGATTGGGTCTCCTTGTTACCACTAGCCGAGTTTGCCTACAACAATTCTGTCCATTCCACCACTAAGCAGTCTCCGTTTTGGGCAAATCTCAGCTACCATCCCACGTTCCTGCCTGACCTCCTGTCGGAAAGTACAATCCCGGCCACACTGGAGATCTCCAAGTTTCTGGAGAGGAACAATAAAATGCTGCAGGAGACCCTTACCCAGACTCAGGAACGCAACAAGGAGACTTTTGATAGGAAAAGATGAGAGGAGCTTGACCTCCAACCCGGTAATCGGGTCTGGCTGGCAACTACCAACCTGAGACTATCCTGTCCATCTAAAAAACTGGGACCGAAGTACATAGGGCCTTTCCCAATATGGAAGAGAATCAATAAGGTGGCCTATGAGCTCGATTTGCCACCTGCACTAAAAATTCACCCGGTATTTCATGTGCACCTCAAGCCATTGGCCAGGGACCTGTTTCCAGGACGAAAGAAGGCCCCACCAGAACCGGTGGTGATAGATGGAGAGGAGGAGTTTGAGGTGGAAGCCATCCTCTACTGCAGGAGAAGAATGGGAGGCATACAGTTCCTTGTAAAATGGAGAGTATATGGTCCTGAGGAGAATTTGTGGGAGCCGGTGAGAAACTTGCACGCCCAGGAACTTATCAGGACGACTTGTAGAAACAACCCGGCCAAGAGAGCCCAGTTGGGCATCCAGAGGCTGCCCCTGGGGGGGGGGGGGGGCGCAATGTCAGGAAAAGAAATGGGGCCAAATGGCCCTATTTAAACCAGCAGGACCCAGCAGCCGGTGCTGTCCGTTCTACAGCGTTCCCTACACCTATGACCCCCTGGTGACTACTTTTGAGTGACTTTCTATTCCTGTGACCCCGGCAGGCCGTGCTGTACTGCACTGCCTGCCAGTTGCCGACCCGAACTGAACCACTACTCTCCCGTCTTGCACGAGCTTCCGTGGACTACTGCTTACCACCTGAAGATTGTCCAGCCCTCGTGCCCCCCTGAGCTCCAGAGCTCCCTGTCTACACTACCAGGGGTTCTCGAACCAGGGCCGCAAGAGATGTTGCCCCCTCATAAGCCAGACTCTACCACCAGGTATGTGACAGGGTTAAACTGTAGGGGGTGATCAAGGGGTTAAGTGCGTTCCCTCACTGTGTTCTAACTGTGTGGGGGCTGCTCTGACCAGGGGCATGACAGATCGAACTGTTCCCGATTTGCTGGGAACAGTAGTTCTGTCACATGTCCCCTGACTGAACGGAGATCCGGTGTATTTACACTGGCAGATCTCCGTTGTGCCTCTAACAGGTAATCGCGGGTCGAGGGCGGACATCGAGTCTACCCAACCCACGGGCATGCTCACTACAGCTACGGCGATTCGCACAGTAGTGCCAACCTGCCGCCGTATTATGACCGCGGCTGGTCGGCAAGTGGTTAACCTGAATGAACTTGTGTCTAGAGGAAATTACTCATTTGGGGCCGTGCTTAAGGCAATCCTCCCAGTCCTAATCTAGCAAAGGTATATCAGCATGCCATATGTCCCACAACCTATACATTTTGGGGAAGCGGTGCCCAGTAGTGCACCGTATAGTGTCGATAGGGGCTTACATAGGTCTCCCGGGGATAGAAATAACTCTATAGGGTCCGTCTGCATAAGAGGTGTCTGGGGAATTGGGCTCTAGCAGCGTGCCGTAACTGCATGCCTCTAAACCGCATCCATTGGGGCAAATGGAATTTGAGGGAAAGTTCGGGGAAAGACAGTGAAACAACCTAAGGCATAACATCACCCAGAGAAGTAATTCCGTATGTTGCCCAGACTTTGGGATCTGGGAGGGTACGATAGACTAGGGTTTCCCCACAGTGGCTGAGCTGGTGACCAATGGGTAGGATTCCGTTTCCAAGCAGCCACCCACACCTTCCAGGTAGCGTGTGTCAGGCCAGGAACCTCACCGTATGTCTTGGGACTCCTGTATACAGGCAAACCGCCTCCATACGCATTGCTACATTAGATCTGGAGCCTATATACCACCATTGGATGCTCATGAGCATTGCTGCCCAATAGCAAATTTTAAAGTTCGGGAGAGCTAGCCCAAGATGGGCCTGGAGCCATAGGGGGGATTTCGCTAATCTAGGAGTCTGTCCATTCCAGATATAGGACCCCACAAACTTGTCAATGTCTTTTATGAAGGAAATGGGGACTCAGATCGGACAATTTCTAAAGAGATAATTAGACTTGGGCAGCATCATCATTTTGATGAGATTGATGCGTCCTAATAAATTCAGGGGAAGGTTGGCCCATGAGGAACATTGTGTTTTAAGCGTTTATAGGAAGGGAAGGAGGTTTTTTTTTTTTCTAGATAATTAGTGGTGTTTGGACATTACGACTCCAAGATAGCGGAACGCCTCAACCCAATGCAGTGAGAAGGGGGTGGCCGTTTTAATAGCATCTGCATCAATGGGGAATAGAACAGACTTGGACCAGTTTTATTTTAATTCCAGAGAAGGTTCCAAAGGTGTCAAAGATCCGAAGAGCAGCTTAGAGGAAGGGGCCAGCGTCGTTCAAATATAGTAAGGCGTCGTCCACGTACAGCGACAATTTTTCCTCCGGTGTCCCCAATTTTTGGCCCAGGATATCCAGCGCATGCCTGATCAAAAGGGACGGGGGGCTACAGAGCCAGGGCAAACAGACTAGGGCAAAGTGGACACCCCTGGCACGTGCCACAAGCAAGGCTAAAGGTAGAAGAGAGCCAATTATTTGTACGCACCTGCGCCCTGGTGGCTCTATAAAGCAGTTGAATCCCATGGATGAACTTGGGACCAAACTGACGCAGAACCTCCCAGAGATGACCACTCCACCGAATCAAACACCTTTTCGGCGTTGCGTGAGGTTATGACTTTGGAACCCCCGTTATCGCGAGAGGCAGATATCTTTAAGTATAGGTGCCTGATATTAATGTATGAGTCCCTAGTTGATGTAGACCAGACTGGGTTTATGCCGGGTAAGGGAACAATCACCTGGGAGAGACGACTGGCCAGGACCTTTGCAATAATCTTAGCGTCAATGTTTAACAGAGATAGGACGATAAGACGCACAGTTCTGGGGGTCCTTACCGGGCTTGGGAACCAGCACAATAATAGCCTCATCCATAATATCGAGCAGTGATTCTAAGGTCCCAAAGTCAGGAGGGAGGTTAGTTTGGGAGCAAGAAGCTCCATAGAGTTAGAGTAAAACTCAGATGGAAGACCATCCACCTCAGGGGCCTTCCTACTCTGCAGCCTCCCCATAGATGCCTTCTCCTCTAGCCTGGCCAGAGAACGGGCAGACTCCCTCTGGAGATGTGAAATTCGATAGATATATTCCCCCTCTAGCCCATGATTTAAAGGAGCCTCATACCAGGGTTGGGGAGGCAGTGTCCAAATTATCCGTCCAGTAGTTGCAGATAGAAGCTGTAAGCGATTCCTGCAGACTTTCGCCCATTGAGCAGCATCTGGATAATTGCCAGAGCTTGGACTCGGGGGCAGTCAAAAGAAGGGTTAAACATAAGGGGGCATGGTGAGAATACCTCTGGGAAGCACTGCATAGATAGTCTATTCTGGACAAGGTTCTGAACGTGGCAGAGTGACAAGGGATCTCACTTGAGTTAGGATGCACATGTCCCCAAACATCCGCAAGAGCAAATGTATCCGCCCACTGCCGGAGGTCAGGAGAGTCACGGGCCGAGGCATGTAACCTGTCCAGAGCCGAGCAAGGGACAATATTCAAGTCTCCCATTAAAATGACTACATTTTTATCACATTGTACCACATATTGCATAATTGTTTGTAAGATCTGAACAGAAGCCTGAGGTGGGATATACACTCTGACCAACACCACATTTTTGTCATAGGTATGGGCATGTAGAATTACATATCTACCCTCTGGGACTGTTCTAACCTCGATAAGCCGGAACGGCAAAGTTTTTCTGACCAGGATGCTGACCCCACGTGCATACGCAGATAAGTGGCGTGATCATGCAGGCTCACCCGAAATCTCTTAAGACTTATTGTTTAGGATCCCTGGAGATGCTTCAACTGTAGAACACAAATATGTGGATTATGCTTTTGATGGAATCTAAATACTAAAGAGCACTTGACAGCTGAATTCAGACCCTTGACATTCCAGGAAATTACTGTGAAATTAGACATCTGACAAACGGTTAAATAAAATAACGTAGTGCAAATGCCCGGTGGGTCAGTAGCCCCGCCCCAAACATATGAAGGGCAAAATCAAAACACCCCAACACCAACTGAAATATTATAGATCCGGAGAAAAAATGCACTCCCACACTAGCAGTAAGAATATAGACATATCAATGCACCTTTAAGAATCAGAACCAAAAACCCGCAACAAAACCCAACCCACCCCATCCCCAACCAAGGAATGCTTAAATCCTGAACCATATTACACCCAACACTAGGAGGCGTGGACCAGTGGGTGTAGTCTTCTAGTGGTGTTAGTCCATCAGCTTGGAGAAAAATGGAGCTGCCTTCATAACAGTCCAGATAGAAAATATAAGGGGCCTCTCCTGCAAAATAAAAGTTAAGAAAACATGAAACCAGTCGTTGATTTGCATAGAGTACAGGGGTCCGCCCTCTGACCCAGTTAATATCATGCCCGTGCCTCTAAGTATCAATCCCATAGAGGACCATAATAGAAAAGTGGCACCAGCAAATCATATGTATATACAGGACCATGCAATTAACAGGCCACTATAGTCTGCCAGTAACCCAGTTGAGGAGCGCAAACAGGCATAACAAGTCAGGGGCAGCAGTTATTGTAATAGGCAAGGCCCTTGCTATGGAGCAAAAAAATATATATACAGTATTGGGAAGAGAACTTTGCAACTTGAGATGGCTGCCAGTACATCAGCCAGGCCTGGGATGCCATGTTGGCAAAGGAGTGTGCTCTAGTCACCATGCAACGCGGTCACAGGAAGCCGAATCAGTTTCCTCAAGCAGGGGGCAAAATGAGCTTCTCTGTCCTTTACCGGCCCCAGAGGATTGGCGGCGCATGTGGGTCCCACAGAACGCCTGGTGTGAAGATTCAAGTAGGAATGCAGGAGATTAACCCATATCACAGCGGAGCTTCAGCACAGATGTCCACTCAGGTCTCCATCTCGGCCACCACTCTCCTTGGAAATAACACCAAAACTGAAAAAGCCAGCAGATATATTGATTTTGCTATGTGCCCATATAGATATGGCTTATCGTTCTATATCAAGGACATTGGAGATTTTGTGAACAAATTAGAAGGGATGACATTGAAGATGTACTACTGGCAAGCCTAGATGTTGAGGCACTGTATAGTAACATCAGTCACAAACGGGGTCTTGAGGCGTGCAAATACGTTTTACCCCCTTAAGAACAGGCCATTTTTTGCGATACAGCACTGTCTCTTTAACTGACAATTGCACGGTTGTGCAACGTTGTACCCAAACAAAATTAATGTCTTTTTTTCCCTCACAAATAGAACTTTCTTTTGGTGGTATTTGATCACCTTTGTGGTTTTTATTTTTTGCGCTATAAACAGACTGTCATTTTGAAAAAAAACAAAACTATTTTTTACCTTCTGCTATAAAACATATCCAAAAAAATATATACAGGCAGTCCCCTAGTTATGAACATCCGACTTATGAACGACTCCTACTTACAAACGGAGGGAGACAACAGGAAGTGAGAGGAAATCTCCCCCTAGGAAGGGAAATTCACTCCTGTAAGAGTTATTATGGGAAAAAGATGTCTCCCCTGATACTTTATCACCAATCCTTGTTTCCACAACAACCCAAAATTTTCAAAATCCAATTATCATTGGGACAGGAAGTGAGGTGAAATCTTCTGAACAGAAACATAGACAGCAAAACAAACATTACAGGGGTGTTAACCCTTCCCTATGCTATCCAAAAAGCTTAAAAATATTTGTTTTGGCTGAAGCTACACTTAAAAAATGTACCTGTTCCGACTTACAAACAAATTTGACTTATGAACAAACCTACAGTCCCTATCTTGTTTGTAACCCGGGGACTGCCTGTACCGTATATACTCCTGTGTAAGTCGAGTTGTTCAGCACATTTTTTGTGCTGAAAAAGACCCCCCTCGACTTATACCCGAGTCAGTGTCTGAGGTGATCAGTAGTTTCACATTAAACAGAGCCGTGCTGCTTCTATGAGCAGTTCTGTGCTTTGTAAGTGTGATTAAACACATTGGAATGTAGAGAATGCTGAGAGAGGTGTCAGATTCTCAGCTTGATGTCAGGAGGTGGATGGGACAAGCTGATGTTAGCTGTTCAGTCCCTCCCACCTCCTGATCTCCATGAAGAGCTGCAGCTCTCTCTGCATTCTCAGAATTCTCTGCATTCCAATGTGTTTAATCACACTTACAAAGCACAGAACGGCTCTTAGAAGCAACACAGCTCTATTTAATGTGAAACTAAGCTACCTTACTCATCCCTTATGTGTTCTGGCTAGTCTTTGTCCTGGCATTAATATCCCTGTGTCCTGGCTTTAAAATCCCTTTGTCCTGGCTTTAAAATCCCTGTGTCCTGGCATTAAAATCCCTGTGTTCTGGCACCCTGTCCCTGTGTTCTGGCACCCTGTCCCTGTGTTCTGGCACCCTGTCCCTGTGTTCTGGCACCCTGTCCCTGTGTTCTGGCTCTCTGTCCCTGTGTTCTGGCTCCCTGTCCCTGTGTTCTGGCTCCCTGTCCCTGTGTTCTGGCACCCTGTCCCTGTGTTCTGGCTGCTGCATTTCACACCCTAGGCTTATACGCGGGTCAATAAGTTTTCCCATATTTTTTGGGCAAAAGTAGGGGGGGTCGGCTTATACACGGGTCAACTTATACGCGAGTATATACGGTATACAGTCAGGTCCATAAATATTGGGACATTGACACAATTCTAATCTTTTTGGCTCTATACACCACCACAATGGATTTGAAATGAAATGGACAAGATGTGCTTTAACTGCAGACTTTCAGCTTTAATTTGAGGGTATTTACATCCAAATCAGGTGAACGCCATAGGAATTACAACAGTTTGTATATGTGCCTCCCACTTTTTAAGGGACCAAAAGTAATGGGACAGATTAACAATGATAAATCAAACTTTCACTTTTTAATACTTGGTTGCAAATCCTTTGCAGTCAATTTACAGCCTGAAGTCTGGAACGCATAGACCTCACCAGACGCTGGGTTTCATCCCTGGTGATGCTCTGCCAGGCCTCTACTGCAACTGTCTTCAGTTCCTGCTTGTTTTTGGGGCATTTTCCCTTCATTTTTGTTTTCAGCAAGTGAAATGCATGCTCAATCGGATTCAGGTCAGGTGATTGACTTGGCCATTGCATCACATTCCCTTAAACTCTTTGGTTGATTTCGCAGTGTGCTTCGGATCATTGTCCATCTGCACTGTGAAGCGCCGTCCAATGAGTTCTGAAGCATTTGGCTGAATATGAGCAGATATTGCCCGAAACACTTCAGAATTCATCCTGCTGCTTTTGTCAGCAGTCACATCAATAAATACAAGAGAACCAGTTCCATTGGCAGCCATACATGCCCACGCCATGACACTACCACCACCATGCTTCACTGATGAGGTGGTATGCTTTGGATCATGAGCAGTTCCTTTCCTTCTCCATACTCTCCTCTTCCCATCACTCTGGTACAAGTTGATCTTGGTCGCATCTGTCCATAGGATGTTGTTCCAAAACAGTGAAGGCTTTTTTAGATGTTTGGCAAACTCTAATCTGGCCTTCCTGTTTTTGAGGCTCACCTATAGTTTATAATCATTAGCATCTCAATGAAACACATATCCACAATAGGATGCAAGCAGCGCTAATAAATCTTTGAAAAAAAGTCCAATATAACTTCTTGGTGATGAATGTATGGAGTCAGGATCTTGCTCCAATAATGGCCACCACCACACCACGTGAGAAAATTCGGGAGGACAGATCCCCCCTAAAGTGGATAAACTTACCAAAGGTAAGCCAACAATCAGCCTTAAGATCTCAATAATGTCCTCGTTTGTTTCACATCCGCTTATCGCTCATCCAATCTCTGGTATGAGTGGTCACAAATCTGATTGTTCAGGAACAGTTTCATTGCTTGTATAGGCTGCGTGCGCGGGCTTCAGAGCAGCTCCCTATAGTTTACATGTTGTGGTGAACCCTCTGTATTCACTCTGGTGAAGTCTTCTCTTGATTGTTGACTTTGACACACATACACCTACCTCCTGGAGAGTGTTCTTGACCTGGCCAACTGTTGTGAAGGGTGTTTTCTTCACCAGGGAAAGAATTCTTCGGTCATTCACCACAGTTTTCCGTGGTCTTCCGGGTCTTTTGGTGTTGCTGAGCTCACCGGTGCGTTCTTTCTTTTTAAGGATTTTCCAAACAGTTGATTTGGCCACACCTGTTTTTGCTATCTCTCTGATGGGTTTTTGTTTTTTCAGCCTAATGATGGCTTGCTTCTCTGATAGTGACAGCTCTTTGGATCTCATATTGAGAGTTGACAGCAACAGATTCCAAATGCTAATGGCACACTTGAAATGAACTCTGGACCTTTTATCTGCTCCTTGTAAATGGGATAATGAGGGAATAACACACATCTGGCCAT
This sequence comes from Glandirana rugosa, assembly GCA_018402905.1. NCBI lineage: Eukaryota > Metazoa > Chordata > Amphibia > Anura > Ranidae > Glandirana > Glandirana rugosa. Next base: position 2,272,116 of record BLSH010139742.1, on the reverse strand, counting down.
GGAACAGCTGAGCAGCCAATTTTTCCATTATTTTTTATCCCTTAAAAAGTGGGAGGCACATATACAAACTGTTCGTAATTCCTACACCTGTCACCTGATTTGGATGTAAATACCCTCAAATTAAAGCTGAAAGTCTGCAGTTAAAGCACATCTTGTTTGTTTCATTTCAAATCCATTGTGGTGATGTATAGAGACAAAAACATTAGAATTGTGTCGATGTCCAAATATTTATGGACCTGACTATATAAAAAAAAATTTCTTCAGTTTAGGCCAATATATATTCTTCTACATATTCTTGGTAAAAAAAAATCGCAATAAGCATTTTGATTGGTTTGCGCAAAAGTTATAGCGTCTTCAAAACGATATAGATTTATGGACTCTTATTCATTTTTTAATGTTTTTTTATTGTGGAGTGGAGACTGCAGTTCAATATTTCTAAATGTATAATACATCTAGGGAAAAAGAATCCCCTTAGAGAGTACAGCGTTGGGGGTACAGTGTTAGCCAGCACTACAGAAGAAAAAGATTTGGGGGGGTGCTTATTTCAGATGATTGCAAAATGAGCAAACAGTGTGACCAGGCAGTGTTAAAAGCAAATAGAATTCTGGGATGTATCAGTAGAGGGATCACCAGCAGGAGGGAGGTTCTGATTCCTCTATATAGATCTTTAGTGAGACCTCACTTAGAATACTGTGTCCAGTTCTGGAGACCACACTTACAAAAAGATATTGATAAGATAGAACGAGTTCAGAGATGGGTAACAAAAATGGTGAAAGGTCTGGGGGATAAAACATATCCAGAGCGACTTCAGGAACTTAATATGTACAGTCTGGAGGAAATAAGGGAGAGGGGAGACATGATTGAAACCTTTAAATACATCAAGCGTGTGAATAAGGTTTAGGAGGGGGCAGTCTTTTCAATATGAAACCAAAATCAAGAACACGGGGACTAACTGGGGGGAAGTTCAAAACTAATCTTTGAAAGTATTATTTTACTGAAAGGGTGGTTGATTGGAATAAACTACCAACAGGTTGTGAGACAGTTAACAGTAAATGGCTTCAAACATGCTTGGGATAAACATAAATCTATAGTCCGACAACAGGGTTAATGTAAAAAAAATATATATATATATATGGGGGCAGGCTCGATGGACTACTCAGGCTTTTCTTTTTCTGCCGTCACTTTTCTATGTATCTGTTATTGGTAATGGAGGTGATCTGTGATTATTTATTTTTTGCAACATTGCGGCGGACAAATCTGACCCCAAGTGACACTTTTTGGGGATCAGTGACATTATTACATTTATTAGTGCTAGAAAAAAGGTACTGATCAATGTATAAATGACACTGGCAGGGGAAGGGTTAACGCTAGGGGCCATCATAGGGTTTACCGTTCTCTGGGTGTGTTCTGTGTAGGGGGCTGGGACAACACAGAGATAACTGTTCTTGATTGCTAGGAACCGCTGATCTCAGAGTTGTCCCCTGTCAGAATGGGGTTCCTCGTTTACATCCCCGCTCTGCCTCTGTACACCGTGATTTTGGGTGGCAGGCGCACCCACAGTATCACATGCACGGACCCACATACAGATACGTCGGTTTGCGCAGGAGAGCCGACCTGCCACAGAAGAATTGCATTCCAACAACCTACAAAATTTATTCTGCAGTTACTTCAGTTTGTGTTGGAACATAATTTTACTTTTTAATGATAAAATATACCAACCAAAGAGGGGCATAGCTATGGGAACTGCATGTGCTTCCACCTATGCCAATTTATTTTAGGGCTGGTGGGAGCAACCATAGTGTTCCAAGAAGATATGGAGGTATACACATCACACATTTTTGATGTGGGCAAGATTTATAGATGTATTCATCTTATGACAGGGCCCTAAAACCACCTTCATGGAATTCGTGATGCGTTTAAATAACAAGATTGGGATGTTCTTCACTAGTGAAATCCATGAGGATCACCTTAAGTTCCTGTATTTGGAAATGAGGAAAGGGATTGATACTCAGATATACAGTAAACCCACTGCAACTAACAGCTTACTGCATTGGACATGTGGGCAAGAAGGAATTGCTCTTCAGAGGAGGCATTTAGAACCGAGAGCATGTGCCTTGTTGATTGTTTCAGCAGAGAGGGAGGTTAAAAGCTGCATGATTTAGATAGATCCTATAAGAAAGTGAAAGCAAGAAAGTGAGAAACATCCCAAGAATACAGTTGTTAAACAAATGAAAGATCAGAGATGAGACAGGGAGCATGAGAATTGGCGCTTATTGCAGACAACCACAGAGATACAGACAGAAATAACAATTTGATGGGGGGTTCTATCCTTCTAGTATTCTATTTGTCCCTGTTGAAGATTTCCTCTCACTTCTCTGGTGAAACCAGGGGAAATCTCACCAAAGAAGTCACAGGTACCGGCTTCTTTCTATTTTTTCTCTTTTCTATCCAAAACTTTGACTTGACACACTGAAGCTGAACATGCATCTCTCGTAACAGTTAAATGTTAAAAATTGATGTTCTGTTTTAATATCCAAGATTAAGTTTTGCAATCTTTTGAGAGATGAAAAGGGGGGGGGGGCATGATGA
>BLSH010139742.1:2256154-2269517 GCA_018402905.1 Glandirana rugosa | reverse complement strand
ACAGTTGTTTAAACCTAAAACGAAAGATCAGAGATGAGACAGGGAGCATGAGAATTGGCGCTTATTGCAGACAACCACAGAGATACAGACAGAAATAACAATTTGATGGGGGGTTCTATCCTTCTAGTATTCTATTTGTCCCTGTTGAAGATTTCCTCTCACTTCTCTGGTGAAACCAGGGGAAATCTCACCAAAGAAGTCACAGGTACCGGCTTCTTTCTATTTTTTCTCTTTTCTATCCAAAACTTTGACTTGACACACTGAAGCTGAACATGCATCTCTCGTAACAGTTAAATGTTAAAAATTGATGTTCTGTTTTAATATCCAAGATTAAGTTTTGCAATCTTTTGAGAGATGAAAAGGGGGGGGGGGGGCATGATGATGTAGTTTCCCTGGTTCTTATGGAGGCAGAGTAGTTGTTACAGTCCAGTAATTCGCAGAAATATTACTGACTGTTCTGAGAGTCCATTTACTAGGCATGCTGTGGTTAGTTGTAATATACAGTTGTGCTCATAAGTTTACATACCCTGGCAGAATTTATAACTTCTTGGCCATTTTTCAGAGAATATGAATAACACACAAACTTTTCTTTCACTCATGGTTGGTGTTTGGCTGAAGCCATTTATGTGTTTATTCTTTAAATCATAATGACAACAGAAACTACCCAAATGATCCTGATCAAAAGTTTATGTAGCCCCATTCTTAATACCCTGTATTGCCCCCTTTAACATGACAGCTTGAAGTCTTTTGTGGTATTTGTGCACTTTTCATCATAGGCCTTGTTGACTCCTCTCCAAATGTAGCGTTTATGGTTGTGGCCAAAAAGCTCAATATTGCTCTCATTACTCCAAATGATTGTGCCAGAAGGTTTGAGGCTTGTCTCTGCTATTTTTAGCGTATTGTAAGCAGGATACTATGTGGTATTTGTGTAGTAATGGCCTTCTTCTGGCAACTCAACCATGCAGCCCATCTTTCTTCAAGTGCCTCCTTATTGTGCATCTTGAAACAGCCACACCACATGTTTTCAGAGTCCTGTATTTCACCTGAAGTTATTTGTGGGTTTTTCTTTGTATCCCGAACAATTTTCCTGGCAGTTGTGGCTGAAGTTTCAGTTGGTCTACTGGACCCGTGGTTTGGTTTCAACAGAGACCCTCATTTTTCACTTCTTGGCGTTGGAACATTGCTGATTGGCATTCTCAATTGGATATATTTTTACATCCCTTTCCTGTTTTTATACAGTTCAACTACCTTTTCCCACAGATCCTTTGACAATTCTTTAGCTTTCCCCATGACTCCAAATCCAGAAACGTCTGTGCAGCACTGGATGAAGGATGCAAGGGTCTGTCAGGAGTCCAGAAACTCACTGACCTTTTATACACGCAAACAGATCACAGGCGAGGATGGTTACATTCTAGTAGCCATTCAAATGCCTTTGTCAACTTGTGTGCATGTTATCAGGCCAAAATCACCAGGGAGTGTAAACTTTTGATCAAGATCATTTGGGTAGTTTCTGTTGTCGTCATGATTTAAAGCAGAGGTCTGCCCAGAACTAAAAAAAATAGGTCAACAGCTACAAATGTAGCTGTTGACTTTTAATAATAGGACACTTACCTGTTGTGTAATATTTCATATACATATACACATAGGTATTTACTGTATTTACAAGCTGCATTACATATCAAAGGCCCACAGTTGCTTGCATGGGGGTTGTGGAATGTAGATGCTAATTAGCCTTGAGGGGGTTTATTGTGGCTTGTTTATCTGGTAAACACTAATGTGAGGTTAGGAGAAACCTCCCCCCCCAGTGTGAGACGAACACTTAAGTGGACATTCAAGCTAGCAGTGTCTGCCTGGCAGTTCACTTTTCTCTCCATGAGCATGAGGGCACAGTTGGAATGGGACTCTGAATATGTAATATTTACTCTGTTGGATTTTGATCATCTGGTGCAAGTATTATGAAATCTGTCTGTCTGAAGTCAAATAAATGTTACTCTCTGGAAGAACCGATTGGGTGCTGCGGAAAAATTAATCATCATAATAATAACTAAATAATAACATTCGTCCATCATTCATACAGCCATCATCCACTACTACATCACTACACCTGTCCTGGAGTACAGCGATGTCGGCACCCGCTGCTGATCTTCGGATCATGGGTCGGATGCAGCCGCTTCCATTGCGGGTAAGGGAACCCGGACTTGTAGCATTACAGCTTCACGGTGGGCGCCCTACTGCGCAAGCGCGAGGCTCAGCTGCGCTCTGCTATTGGCCAGGCGGCCAGTAGCAGAGGGGGGAGGGAACTGGGCTGCTGACCTCAGCGGCCGCCGGCCCGAGCTCCCGCATGTGTGGAAAAGGAAACCTGAGGGGGGAGGAATCCAATCAGCGGAAGTTCCACTTTTCTACTGTTTACTCTTTTTAAAGAGGAGTTCCTCCCAAAGGTGGAACTTCCACTTTAAAAAGAGTAGACACAGTTGATTGATAATTGCTTCAGCCAGACACCAACCACTAGTGAAAAATGTTTTTGTTTTATCATTCATGTTCTCTGAAAAATGGCCTAGAAATAATAAATTCTGCCAGGGTATGTAAACTTATGAGCGCAACTGTATGGCTTTGGCTACATTCATATCTATGTGCCAAGTGCGGTGCAATGCAGTTTTTATATGTATTATATTTCATTCATGTGAAAGGTAGGTTTCAAGATGAGGCAGGCGGGAGTTGAGGGGATTGTTGGCTTGCCAAAATGCAGAGCTATGAATGCACCCTTGTTGCATAAGCTTGTTTAAAGTATGATACAGTTGGTGGCAGGATTTAAGTTACTTTCCTAGCTTTTGACACAACGCTGAAAACATTTTTACTAGTGTAACCACGGTAGTATTCTTTTTCTGCCTTTTAGGTATTTCTATAGACAGCTGCTACTTTTTTATAGTGGAAATACTGTTATGATGAACAAATCCATCTTCAGCAGACAACCCGAGACTGATCTTCTTTCACTTAAACAAAATTTAAACCTCTACCTGTATATGAATCAGCTGCCAAAAGGAGCTGCACAATCCATCTCCAAGCTGTAAGTATTATCGGTTTGCATAAAAGATATTTCTCTTTCGTTCATCAACAGGCACAGCGACTAAGTGAGTTATACTGCCCTCTTCAGGAGTCTACTAGGCAGAACAGGAAGTTCTAACAGCAAAAAGAACAGTAACAGACACAGCCCCTCCCAGGGGGCAGTCCCCACTGGCAGATAACCCCACACCCAGCTCCTGCATTTTTTTCTGCCTAGTGCAAGGAGTTAGACCTAGGCTCCCTGTTGGGATCTGTGGTACCTCTCTGGTCCACTTCAGCTGTCAGGAGACAGCCTCACAGGTGAAGACTTCAATCAAGCAGCCGTGCTGGGCAACAGGCTGGGTCTCGGACCCAGGTAGTCTCCCTAGCCGGCCATCACACGCTAGACCGGATGCTTCGCGCTGGGTCGAACGGGACAAGCCCCGAACCGGACGGTTCAGGCGTTGAGCACTATCAAGGGTCAGATTTCTGCTCTGGCAATCTTTTTTCAGCGTCCTTTGGCGACGCATTTGTTGAGCTGTACTTTCATGCAGGGGGTTTGGCATGTCGTCCACCGGGTATGGTCGCCTTTGGCGCCATGGGATCTCAATTTGATCCCCTCGGTACTTCAGAAGCCGCCTTTTGAGAACATCAGGGAAATCTCTGCAGTTGCTTTCACAGAAAGTGGCTTTCCTGGTGGCGATCACATCCGCCCGGCGGGTGTCTGAGTTGGTGGCTCTGTCTTGTAGGTCTCCTTATTTGGTCTTACACAAGGATAAGGCGGTTTTGCGCCCGTCTCCTTCTTTTTTGCCAAAGGTGGTGTCATCTTCCCACCTCAATGAGGACATTGTCCTTCTACTTTGCCCGCGCCCGTCTCACCCTAAGGAGGTTGCTTTGCACTCCCTGGATGTTGTTCGGGCCTTGCGGGTGTATCTGGCGCTCACGGCCTCCTTTCGGTGGTCAGACGCTCTTTTTGTCGTGGTAGCTGGCCCACGCAGAGGTTTGGCGGCCTCATCGGCCACTATCTCACGTTGGATTAGACAGAGGGTTACCCGAGCTTATGCTGTTCGGGGTCTGGAGCCTCCCTTCCCGGTCACGGTTTACTCTACCAGGGCGATTAGCACTTCCTGGGCTTTTCGACATCAGGTGGCTACTTTGACCTCTGTGCACACCTTCTCAAAGTTTTACAAAGTTGATGTTTTAGCATCCTCGGATGCTGCGTTTGGCCGCAAGGTTTTGCAGCGGCTGTGTGAGACACTTGTGGTTCCTCACTTAGGGTTCGGTTGGGTGTAGTTTCTGTTCTGTTACCCACCCCTCATTCTTTGGCACTGTTCTTTTTGCTGTTAGAACTGCCTGTTCTGCCTAGTAAACTCCTGAAGAGGGCAGTATAACCCACTTAGTCCTAAGAATCGCCGTGCCTGTCGACGAACTCAGAGAAAGGGATTTTACGGTAAGTCAAAAAATCCCGTTTTTTTTTTTTTGATGTACAGTGGTAATGTAATAGTAGAGACTGGGACTGTGTTGGCTATTGATTATTGCAGAAAATGTGGTGTTTAGGGGATACCCTTAACTGACTTCAAATGGTATTAAACCAAGAAACAAGTAATATATTGCCAATAGCCTGTAACGTGGTGGCTGCATTAGTTTTATCTTTTTAAGCCTTTTTTCACCTTTATTTTCACCTGGTGATACATCCAATAACACACTTGCTGTCTTAAGGTGTCTCCACTCCGGATGGTGGAGCAACAGCGAAACCTTTTGGATAGCTGCATTGTCGTCTCCACTCTGGATGGTGGAGCAACAGCGAAACCTTTTGGATAGCTGCATTGTCAATCTGAGGCAAGCGTAGTGATGTGCTAGAATAATTAAGGTGGACTTGAGCAATAAATTAAAGTTTAAATCCAGATAACACTTTTTAAACCCTTTGCACCGCCACACTTCCCAACCCCATTAAGTGGATTGGCATGCCGAGAAGCGTGCATTTTGATCATGTGACCATTGTGATTAGCTGTCACATGATTGAAAGTGCACAATTGCATCAGGAGCTTTCCGTAACAGTTCAGTTACTGTGCTGGGAGCGCGCTCTCAGCCTAGCAAACTGTTTTCGTATAGGCGCATATATGCGGCCACTTGGCGTTGAAGCCCGCCCACCGAGAGGCCGTATATATGTATGCGGAATGAGGCATGTACAGTGAGCTGTGCAAGCGCAGCGCAATCTACGTTTCATCACAGCGTATGTGTACTAGGATGACTGCACTCCTGCAGGAGTGATGTCATCCTGCCCATGCCAATTAGAACATCTGCAGACCTGCGCCCGGTAGAAGCCAGGTAACGGTGCTGGCACAGACGAAGGACATCGGACAGTTGGAACAAGGCAAGTATCAGAGTTTAGCTCCATTTGAAAGGAATTTGGAAAACAGCTGACTTACTTTCGGATCTCCAGGTAAAATAAAATAGAAAAGGCTGAATAAAAGGCAACATTTAAGGATTGGTAAGCTGCAATATATTACATTTTGGTTTTTGGGTTTAATATTACTTTAAGTTGTAAAAAATGCAAAGTTTCGGAACCCCTTAGATCCCTTCTTCAAGCTTTGCATAAGACCTGGAAAAAGGATCCAAGGGATCCTGAAAGCTTGCATCTTTAACATCTTGCAACTAAAGAATCTTCTTCTTCAAAAAGAATCCATATATACCCACTTCTTAATGGCCCTGTGATGTATAGTTTTAAAAAATATTGTTGTTTTATTCGGCCTTCTTGTAATGTCCTCTGAGCTCTTGAATCTCTCCTTTTCCCCCTCACTTCCATACTATTGGAACAAGCAGTGCATGTTAGGTCATGGGTATTACTCAATGAAAAGGTCCTTGGTTCATAGACTCTAGTCCATCTCTGGGGTAAATAAGAAAGGGTCGTTAAATTTCTATATACAGTGGGACCATGTAGAACAAACATAGCCACCTTCTAACAGGAAGTTGGATCACAGCTGCAAAAAGAAAGGAATTTAGATTTTTGAGGAGTGAGGAGGCTCAGAGCAATAAAAGGTACTTTTTTGAGTTAAGAATACATACTTGAATAGTGTGGGGTTTTTTTTTTGTTTTGTTTTTTTTGTAAGGTGTATTATCTTAAAGCCAAACTTTCTTACAATATTGTAATATTTTGAATAAAAGTGTACGTTTGTGATAAAAACTGTTGTATTGAGGAATTATGTTGCTAAACATTCATAGTTGGTTGAATGCAGAGGGTCAAATAATGCTTACTTTTATACAGTATGTATCCTTACTGAAGTATCAGAAACCCTATGCAAAAAGGTACTTTTAACCACTTGCCAACCCGCCACAGTACATACACTATGGCGGGGTAGGACTTGCAGGCACCATCACGTACATGTACATCATGTAGTTAACCCATTCATAACAGTTGAAAACTTTGCTGTTACAATAATCTTCATTGCAACAGTAAACAAAGGGGTTGATTTTACTAAAGGCAAATTACACTGCTCCAGAGCTTGGTAAATGAGGTAAAGAGTCATTTTGCAAAGAATACTCTTCCACATGCAAGGAAAACAACATTTTAGTTTGTACATGATAGAAATTGACAAGAAACACCCCTGATCCGCCCTCCCCCCGAATCGTACCTTTTCCCATTTCCCTCTTCTTTTTTCTAACCTTTCCCTTCCTCCCCTCCTGTCTCCCTCAACCGAATGAAAAGGGATTAGTAGTGTTTTGGCCAAATCCCTTCCATGGCAATTCCTTGACCTCCGTACCCTACCAAGAGCTTAGATTTATCTTTCTGAAAGGTAAGATTCCATCGCATTTAATGTTCACGCTGGAAAATGTGTATTTATCTTTCGTTCATTGACGGACACATCGCTCCATATTCAGAACCATAGAGTTATAACGCCCCCTACTGGAGTAGGACACTAGGCAGAAAAAAAGACTTGGCTAGGCCTATGGGCAGTTCTAGCTGGTATACATACCCCCCTTCTCTGCTATAGGACTTTAGTTTTTTTCTGCCTAGTCAGGAGTAAGGTTCCCTGCTGGGATCCTTGGCCCTGGCAATTTAACAATCAACTGCCGGACTCAGCGAAGGGCTGGATAGCTAGATCCAGTGGTCCCCCTAGTCCAGCCAGCAAGCACATGCAGACCAGAGCACTGGGTTGGCCGCAACATAGCCCCACTGGATGGGGCCTAGCCTTGAGATAAATGCCTCGCAAGGTCACATACTACCGTGTCTTGGCCTGAGTTGCAGCATTCCTCCTGGTCTTCAGCCTCCCCATTTCGACGGTGAGGGGTCCTGTCTGGATTTGGTGCCCGTTTTGGCTCTGAGGTATGATGAATTTCTCCCCTACCCCTGAATGCAGTGTGGGGTTGACGCTGGCATCCCCTGGGATGGTCGGACCTGCAGGTTCAGGGGCTGCAATTTGTCTGCAATGCCTCTGGACGTGGTTGCCTTGCTCTCTAAGCGGTCTGTTTCGGCAGTGGTGCTTAGGTTTGTGTGTTGAAGCTTTAGTCTTGGTCTGCGGACCAGAATTCTAAAACAAAAAGCTCTGACAGATTTGCCCTTTTTAAGGCGATCGGGAGGTCCCAAGAGGCCCTGGTCTGGCAAGCTGAGAGTGGGATTCTCTAGACCTGCGGACAAGGATCCATCTGCATGAAGGCACGCGCCCTCACCCATGCCTGGGAAAGGGGGGACGTCTTTGTTGGTTTTTGGCCTGTGGACCTCCTTGGTAAATGACAAATGGGTTCACAAAGTGATTCTGTTTGGTTACAAAATAGAGGTTCGCTCTTGCCCTCCGGAAAGGTTCTTTTCTTCCAGTGTACATCTGTCCCTGGACCGATTGCAGGCACTCTTTGGGGCGGTGCAGGACCTGTTCAGGGAGTGGTTGTTCCGGTATCAGAACGGTTTCAAGGTTTTTTATTCAAAACGGTTTACGGTCCCAAAGAGGGAGGTCAAGGTTCGTCCGATTCTGGACCTCAATGCCTTTAACATTCCCATATGTTCCCGAAATAAGAGTTTCCTTCATCTTGCTGTGGGAGAGGAGCACTATCAGTTTGTGGTGTTACCCTTTGGTCTTGTCTCCGCCCCTTGAGTCTTCACAAAAGTGTTGGCCCCAGTTCTGGCTTGCTATGTCAGAGGGGGGTTGCGGTACTGGGCTACCTGGATGACCTCTTGCAGACTGATTCCTCTCCTGCCTTGATGGGTAATGTGGAGATCACTATTCAGACCCTGAAGGAGTTCGGTTGGCTTCTGAACTACCAGAAGTCTGCCCTGTTTCCCACAAGAAAATTGGATTATCTGGGTCTGACTCTGGATTCAGCTCTAGCCAGTATTCTTTCCTCTGAATATACTCCAGAAGTTGCATCCTGCGGTTCATCTACTGCTGTCCAGCAGGTGGTCCTCCCTCCAGACTTGCATGCGTATGCTGGGCCTGATGTTTTTGAGGTGGTTGTGTTTGCACAATTCCATACGAGGGCCCTCCAAAGTGAGATCCTGGTGAAATGGGACCAAGTGTCCAAAGTCTCTGGACAATCAAATTCGGCTGAGCCGGGAAACCAGGGGTTCCCTGGTCTGTTGTCTTTGCTCTCCGGCTCTTTGACTGTATTGAAAGGTGGTCCCTACAGATGCCAGTCTGTCCAGGTGGAGAACTGTCCTGGGACTGAGCTCCGCTCAGGGTTGTTGGATGGTGGAGAAATCCAGGCTAACGATCAATGTCTTGGAACTTCAGGTGAACAGGCTGTGTCTGGTAAACTGGACGGATTGGCTCCGGGGGGTCCTGGTACGGATCCAGTCGCACAATGCCAAGGCAGTGGCTTATGTCAATCACCAGGGCGGAACAAAAAGTGGGTTGGCGGTTCTGAAAATAGCGGGCATTCTCCGGTGGGCTTAACGATTTATTCCTGCTTTCTCTGCCGTATTCCAGGAGTGGTAAATTGGCAGGCATTGGACCATGGGGAGTGGTCCCTTCATCCGGACGTGATTCATCTGGTAAGTCTAGGGTGAGGCACCCCAGAGGTGGTTCTGTTGGCGTCACGGCTCAACATAAATGCACGGAGGTTTGTGGCAAGGTCACCGGAACCTCTGGCTGACACCACAGACGCTCTGGTTGCCCCGTGGGGCCAGTATCGTCTGATCTACGCCTTCCCTCCTATCAAGCTTATTCCGCGGCTTCTGCGCAGGTTTGAGACCGAATTGATTGTGGTCACTCTTGTGGCCCCTGACTGGCCTCGCCAGTCGTGGTCCTCTGACCTGGTGCGATTGGCTGCCGACGTCACTTGCCTCTTGAGACTGCCTCTCGGGGTGGACCTGCTGTCCCAAGGGCCTATCTTCCATCCTGCTTCACGATCGCTGGCTTTGATGGCCTGGCTGACGGCTGTTAAAAGCCAGGTGCTTAAGGATAGAGGTTTGCACGGGTCGTGATTCCAACACTGTTGAAGCCTAGGAAGATCTACCATTGTACGTGGAAAACGTACGTTTCGTGGTGTGAGTCTAATGGTATTCACCCTCTTTCCTTTTTGGTGGCTCAGATATTAACCTTCCTTCAACGAGGTGTTGAGCAGAAGTTGGCCTTGAGTAAAATCAAGGGCCAGGTGTCTGCCTTGGCGATCTATCAGCGACCCTTAGCCACACATTCCTTGTTGCATACTTTAATTCAAAGGGTTTGTCATCGATTCAACCCGTGCGGTCTCTTCTGCTGCCCTGGGATTTGAATTGGTGCTTTCAGTTCTTCAAAATCCTCCCTTTGAAAATATTCCGGAGATTCCCCTGCTTGAGCTGTCACAGAAGGTAGCTTTTTTTGGTGGCTATCACCTCTACTCGCAGGGTGTCGGAACTGGCAGTGTTATCTTGTCGTACTCCCTACTTGGTGGTCCACAAAGATATGATAGCTCTTCGTCCACGTCCATTGTTCCTACCTAAGGTGGTCTTCAACTTCCATTTGAATGAGAACATTGTGTTGCCTTTTTGTGTCCCAGGCCCACTCATCCCAAGGAATTTGCGTTGGATGTGGTGCTGGCGATTCAGGGGTATCTGGCAGCCACAGTCTTTTTGGAGGTCAGACTCGCGGTTTGTGACCACGGACAGGCCAAGGAAAGGGCTGTCCGCTTCTTCTGCGACCATTTCTAGATGGATCAGACAGACGGTGACTCAGGCCTAGTCTATCAAGGGTCAGGTGCCTCATTTCCCTGTAACGGCGCACTCTACTCGGGCGCTTAGTACTTCTTGGCCATTCCATCATCAGGCAGCAGTGGCGCAGGTTTGCAAGGTGGCCACTCGGTCGTCGGTGCACATTTTCACTAAGCTCTACAGAGTGGATGTGTTGGCATCTAAGGTTGCTTCCTGCTCCTGTTACCTGGTTGGCTCTTGTGTTTAGCCTTGGGATTTTTTGCTGTCCCACCCCTCATGTTCGGCACTGGTTGGGGACGTCCCTATGGTTCTAAATATGGAGCACTGTGTCCATCAATGAATGAAAAAGAAAATAGGATTTTTGTACTCGCCGTAAAATCCATTTCTCTGAGTTCATGGACTGTCACAGCACTTACTCCTCTATGGAGTTTTGATACTTCTGACACTGCTTATTACTAAACCAGTGGTTCTCAACTCCGGTCCTTGGGACCCACTAACAGGCCAGGTTTGCAGGATAACTGAAATACATCACAGGTGATCTCATTTGCTGCTCAGTGATTGCAGTATTCTAGTCTGCATCTCCCCAAGGTAATACTTCTGGCCTGTTGGTGGGTCCCGAGGACTGGAGTTGAGAACCACTGTACTAAACTGAAGGCCTATAGCAAAGAGGGGGATGCATACCAGCTAAGACTGCCCATAGGTGTAGCCAAGTCTTTTTCTGCCTAGTGTCCTCCTGCAGGGGTGATATAACCCTACTCAGAGAAATGGATTTTATCGTAAGTACAAAAATCCTATTTTACCAAACATAGTCCAGCTCCCAGTGCTGGAAACGTTTCTGACTGCTTTGGAATCTTTTGCTGAAGGCACTCTTGTACTGGCTGGAGATTTCAGCTTTACAATCAACCCACTTAAAGATTTGTCAATGTGCTCCTCTGCTTTGACTTAGAGGTTACGAACTTAGCTTAACCACTTCCTACCCAAGGTAAGTACCCGTACGTCCTTTGGTTTCAGTGGTTATACCGGAATGATGCCTGCACCTACAGGCATCATCCCGTTATAATTCTTTTCAGCCTGTGATTCTTTTTTTTTACGCAGGTGATCTGGTGGCTAATTAGCCGAATAACAAGGAATACCAAAAGAACCAGATTCTTTTCTTTGCTCACAAGTCCTCACTTTCTAGCAAGTACCAAGAAACTTCTTACAAATTTTTGACATTTTTTGGTACCAGACCTCGTCAGTGTTTGCATCGCTGTTCCCCAGACACTGCTCTTTGCTGGAGGTGTGGTACCCAGGCATGCTGCTTCACGCTGGGATTTTCAAAAACTCTGACCTTTCTGGCAGCAGGTCCTGCAAACTATTCAAAAATTTAGTTTTCTCCCTTTTTGACAATCCAGCTTTGGGACTCCTTAACCTGACCCCTATGTCCAGCAAAAGATGCATCAAGTCACTACTAAATCGCTTAACTGCCGCAAGGGCTTGAATCCCCAGCATGTGGAAACCATAATCCCTGCCCACTGTATCTCAATGGTTTGCCAAGGTGAAATATATTCAACTTTTGGCACACCTGACTGCTGCCTTCAGCAATAAAACAGGAATCTAATACACGCTGGCTTTATTGGGATGTGTTTAGTTTTTTGACGAGTATTTTATTTCTAATCTGATATTATTCCTTATTGTGATCAGTTTAATCGATCTGTTGCGCTGTGTATGATCTATAGTGTTTTCACAAACATAAGTAAAAAAAAATGCATGCATTGAAGTATTATAACAAACCAATAACAATTAAACAATGTTGCATATGAAGATTTCACAATCCAAATATCCCACTCTCAAAGCGAATCGGTGAAATCCATTTATGATCATCCATCCATCCTCCCTTCAGCACAAAAGATAAAAGTCCACAAAGACTCTTATCAGCAGTCAAGACCCCAAATTATAGGTGAGCACTTCAGGGGTTTCTGAACCTTGCAGCACAGTTTTCATCTACAATAGAGAGGCACAGCAAGCAAGTGGGGAACTGCACCAAATACGTCCTCTCCAGCAATGAATCCAATAGATCAGGGATATGCAATTAGCGGACCTCCAGCTGTTGCAAAACTACAAGTCCCATCATACCTTGGCCTCTGGGTGTCATGCTTGTGGCTGTAAGAGTGTTGCTATGCCTCATGGGACTTGTAGTTCTGCAACAGCTGGAGGTCCGCTAATTGCATATCCCTGCAATAGATCATAGGAAAAATCCGCCACCAATAGTGGAATACTGTATGATTTATTGAATAAAAAAATGTAGATCTAATCGCATATGATTTATTTTAGGTACTTGTATAGCGCCGTCAATTTACACAGTGCTTTACATATACATTGTACATTCATATCAGTCCCTACCCTCAAGGAGCTTACAATCTAAGGTCCCTAACTCATATTCATACACACACATACTAGGGCCAATTTAGACAGGATCTAATTAACCTACCAGCATGTCTTTGGAGTGTGGGAGGAAACCGAAGTACCCGGAGGAAACCCGCATGGGGAGAACATGCAAACTCCAGGCAGGTAGTGGCGTATTTGGGATTCGAACCAGTGACCCTTATGCTGCTAGGCGAAAGTGCTATCCACTACACCACCATGCTGCCCAGAAACAGAGCGCTTGTCACATAAAGATGCAAATACCAGCCCTCGGCAATATACAGGCCTGCCAGCTGGAGCTGGTACTAGGAGCGGTATTTGTATCTTGATGTGACCATGCATGTGTTTTTACTTGTTTGTGTTTGTGAAAACACGTATAGTTTAACCACTTGCCGACCGCCGATCGGCATCTGACGGCGACAAAGTGGTTCGTTATCGCAAAACGCCGTCATACGACGGCGGCTGCGATAACGCGCACTGTGAGCGCTATTGCTTGGTGAAACAGCGGCAGTCTACGGCTAGCCGCCAGCCGTTCACCAATTTGATATGCACAAAAGTGTTTGTGTTTGTTCATTTTTGTGTACGTACCAGTGTAGTTCTATGTTTATGGCGAGGATCATGGTCGAGGTCGACCGTCCGGACATATAACGGCTCCCGACCATAAACGTAGAAATACACTGTTCGCGAGACAAAGACCCGTCGTACCACCACATCACCTATCGTGAAAGCGGATCGTCGTATTCCCAGTGACCAAGCTTAGGGTTTATGCGGTGATGGACGGACCTCAAACGTACAAGAGGG
>BLSH010139742.1:2222754-2233357 GCA_018402905.1 Glandirana rugosa | reverse complement strand
GGGTGTTTGCTTTCCAAAATGGGGTGATTTTTTTGGGCGTTTCCATTGTCCTGGTGCTCCAGGGCCTTCAAAAGTGCAAGAGGTAGTCAGGAAATTATATGTGTAATTTATGCTCCTAGAACTCCTGACGTTGCTCCCTGCATGTTGGGCCTCTGTATGTGGCCAGGCTGTGTAAAAGTGTCACATATGTGGTATCGCCATACTCGGGAGGAGTAGTAGAATGTGTTTTGGGGTGTAATTTGTGGTATGCATATGCTGGGTGTGAGAAATAACCTGTTAACATATGACAGTTTTGGGGAAAAAAAATAAATAAATAAAAAATTAATTTTGCAAAGAATTGTGGGAAAAAATTACAACTTCAAAAAATTCACTACGCCTCTTACTAAATACCTTGGAATGTCTACTTTCCAAGAAGGGGTAATTTGGGGGGTATTTGTACTTTCCTGGCTTGTTAGGGTCTCAGGAAATGATATAGGCCGTCAGTATATCAGGTGTGATCAATATTCAGTGATTGGCACCATAGCTTGTAGACTCTATAACTTTCACAAAGACCAAATAATATACACTAATTTGTTTGTTTTTTTTTTACCAAAGATAGGTAGCAGTATAAATTTTGGCCAAAATTTATGAAGAAAAATTACTAATTTGCAAAATTTTATAACCGAAACGAAGAAAAATTCATTTTTTTACAAAATTTTCGGTCTTTTTTTAATTATAGTGCAAAAAATAAAAAACCCAGCGATGATTAAATACCACCAAAAGAAAGCTCTATTTGTGTGAAAAAAAGGACGCAAATTTCATATGGGTACAATGTTGCATGACTGAGTAATTGTCATTCAAAGTGTGAGAGCGCTGAAAGCTGAAAATTGGTCCGGTTGTTAAGGGGGTTTAAGTGCCCAGTGGTCAAGTGGTTAACCTACAGGTAAGCCTATAATAAGGCTTATCTGTAGTTTCCATGCATCTCTCCCAAACCTGCACGGTTTAGGAGATCGTGTACTGCGATGTGCCCACGTCATCAGGCACATGCGCAGTGAAGAAACTACCTCTGTGCCGTTCCTTCACTATGATCATGTCGTGACTCCGGCCAGTCACAGAGCCTGAGATCACGGCCCCAGAAGGAAGAGGGGCAGAAGATGGACGCGTCCTGGAGCGGGGACATCGCTGGCTTCCAATGCAGGTAAATGGCACATAATGGGCTAATATGCGATGCATACTAGCCCATTACCAATACCAAGTAAAACCCAACAGGGTTTACTTCCTCTTTAAAAAAAAAACTGTGTACACAAGCACTGTCTGTACCTAGAAGAATTCATGCTGGTTTAAAGCCAAAAGGTGGTCACACCAAATATTGATTCTTGGAATTCTCTTCTGTTTATTTTAATTTATTTTATGAAAGTGGTTGTTAATCCACTGTCCTGATATTGCATAATCCTCTTGGTTTCCTAAGCCTGTTTTTCCCGTCTGTGTTTTATTAAAAAAAATGCTGTAAATACCAGATTTCAATGAGCCAATTGGCGATCCCAGTGACCGGCCTGCTTTCTCTTCTCCCGTCTGACAGCTAGCACGGAAGGGGCCGAAAATCCCCCGCTGATGTCACTCAGGAGGAGAGAGGAAAGACTTTTACTGCGCCGCTTCAATGGACAATTGCGCGGTCGTGCAACGTTGTACCCAAACAAAATTGACGTCCTTTTTTATACCACAAATAGAGCTTTTGTTTGGTAGTAATTGATCACCTCTGCGGTTTTTATTTTTTACGCTATAAACAAAAAAAAAAGAGCGCCAATATAAAAAAGAAAAATCCTTGATATAATGTTCAAAAAAAAAAACAAATTTCTTCGTCAGTTTTGGCCGATATGTATTCTTCTACATATTTTTGGTCAAGAAAATTACAATAAGCATATATTGATTGGTTTGCGCAAAAGTTATAGTGTCTACAAACTATGGGAATAGATTAATGGCATTTTTATTTATTTTTACTAGTAATGGCAGCGATTTTTATTGGGACTGTGACATTGCGGCGGACAGATCGGACACTTTTTTGGGACTAATGACATTTATACAGTGATCAGAACTAAAAATAGCCACTGATTACTGTATAAATGTCACTGGCAGTGAAGGGGTTAAACTAGGGGGCGATCAAGGAGTTAACTGTGTTCCCTGTGTGTGTTCTAACTGTGGGGGGGGTGGGCTGGCAGGGACATGGCAGATCTCACTGTTCCCAATCACTGGGAACAGTAGATCAGTCCTGTCTCCTGACCCTCGCCCGCAAATCGTGCATGAGCAGCTGATGTACCATGACGGGGGTTTGCGCAGCCGAGCCAACCAGCCGCAGTAAAATTGTGGTGGCGGGTCGCCAAGTGGTTAAAGTAGCAGGGTTTTTTTGGTTAAATGCTTTAACACTTCTATTTCTGAGAGCATTCTTAATTTACAGCATTTCTTCACACCTACTTGAAGCTTTTGCACTGTACTATAAGCATACAACGCACACAGGCAGAAGCTACTTATCCTTCCTAACAAATGAGCATTGGCAATGGTCTGTAAGTGATAGAGATAAACTATAGCATTACTTAGCTTGGGTTATAGTCTGCGATTTCCGTAACAGACTGAATTACAGGCTCTGCTCAAGCGATTGCAGGAATCTGGGTGCCCTTGTAGTGTGTACTTGGTGTCATCTCAGGTGAAGTTCCTTTAATTTTGTGACGTCCCCACTGGTACAGACCAACCTAGGTTTTATGGACCCCCTTCTGCCCAGGTCTTTTCAGTGCCTTTTTTGCCCTGGATACATGGTGTAAGCTGTTTGAGGCATCTGTTGCTTAGATTTGCAAAGTTGCCACACGGTCTTTCTGTTGAAATTTTAAAGTGATTGTAAAGGCTCTCCTGGCCCCTCCCTCTGGTGAGTGCCGCCTCAGCCAGCAATTTTCTATGGGGGCACCTGAGCCGAGTTAAAGCTCAGTGTTTCCATTCAGACATGGAGCCCCGGCCCCACCCGCTCTATCCCCTGATTGGCTGACTGATTGTGATTGACATCTGCTGTAGCCAATGGCGCCACTGCTGTGTCTCAGCCAATCAGGAGGAGTGTCTGGGAAGATACTCTGACATTGCTGCAGAGAGAAGGGGCTCAGGGTATGTATTAGGGGGTGCTGGGGAGGCTGCTACACACACAGGTTTTATATCTTGATGCACAAGATGCATTAAGATAAAAAAACATTTTGCCTTTTACAACTCCCTTAAGTTTTACCAGGTGGACATTCAGGTCTCAATTATTGCTGGCTTCATTTGTAAGGCACCTCAGGTAGCTCTGTGAGTTCTGTTGTTCAGCCACCTTTCCAACTTGTTGGGTTTTCATTTGGGCTTGGGTTGGATTAGCCTTTTTTTGGTCTTTTGCCCACCCCTCAGTTGGACTGCTTTTGGACATCCTATTGGTTTCAGAATATTTCATGTGTCCTGTAATGCAGTGTTTCTCAACCTTTTACGGCGAAGTACCCCTGCAAGTCTAAAAAAATGTCCTAAGTACCCCCCTCTCAAAAAAGTGATGGGCACCAAGAGGAGGCACTGATAGACTGCACCGAGGAGGCACTGTGTGGAAGCACTGATGGACTGCACTGAGGAGGCACTGATAGACTGCACCGAGGAGGCACTGAAAGGAGGCACTGATAGACTGCACTGAGGAGGCACTGATAGACTGCACTGAGGAGGCACTGATAGACTGCACTGAGGAGGCACTGATAGACTGCACTGAGGAGGCACTGATAGACTGCACCGAGGAGGCACTGTGTGGAGGCACTGATAGACTGCACTAAGAGGAGGCCCTGAGTGTATGCACTGATAGACTGCACTGAGAGGAAGCCCTGAGTGTATGTACTGATAGACTGCACTGAGAGGAGGCACTGAGAGGAGGCACTGAGAGGAGGCACTGAGAGGAGGCACTGAGAGGAGGCACTGAGTGGAGGCACTGAGTGGAGGCACTGAGGGGAGGCACTGATGGCTGGGCATACTGGCATGTGCAGGCAGGACTCACTTTTTTGCAGAGCCTCAGCAGTCATCTTCCCATGTGGCAGACAGGGCCATCCAAGGCGCGCTGGAGAGCAGGAGGAGCCGGGAGGTGGGAGGATATGGTGCCTGCCCTGTCAGTCAGCCCTGGGAAACATCTTCCGCGATGGGCTGATAGCAGGACTTTGCCGTCAGCCTGACACTCTCCCCCCACCCCCCCCCCCACACCCACACGGGGCGGGCCGCTTCCCCTGCTTGTAGTACAGTCTGTGTGCGGGAGGAGAGACTTGGGGACAGAGCAGTGCACGTACCCCCTGTCTGTGGTGCGCGTACTCCCAGGGGTACGCGTACCACGGGTTGAGAAACCCTGCTGTAATGTACGCTTAAGAAAATAGGATTGTAGTATTGTTTTTTCCTCTATTTATAAGACTGCTTTGTTTGCCCGTTAAAAAAAATAATTTTTACAGGTTAGACAAGCTGCAAACTTGACTCCGATTCAAAATCTCCAGTCTAGAAGTCTGATGGTAGCATCTTTGGAGACAGTCCATTTGATTTAATGTTTGTTTCACTCAGACCTCTGCAAAGCAACATTCTGTCAGTGTAGGATAGTTTGATCCTGTCTTTTGACAGACTGTTAATTTCTTGCCAAGAACCAGATTGTTCCTGGCTTGGTGGCTTATTAATCAGGCTCTAGAGTCAGGAGAGCCCTTCCTTCCAATCTTTAGAAGGGATCCTTAAGTTGGATGCCAGCCTGTCAGCCTGAGGAGGTGTTCTGGGAACCCTGTTGATGTAAGCGACATGGTCATCTGAGCGACATGGTCATCTGAGGAGTCTTGTCTCCTGATCAACATCCCGGAGATTTGGATGAAGTGGCAGTCTCTGCAGGGGAAAACCATTTTGCTGGAGGGTCACCTGAATGGGATTTAGTTGGACAGTGCCACGGTGCTGGTGTAAAATAAAGATTAGGAAGGTACTAGAGGTCTCATCACGGTAAGAGGTAGATCTAATTCTGTCCTGGGCAGAGCTTCACGTTCCAGCCCCGTCAGCTGTGTGATTGCTCATTGTCTGCAATGTAGATTCTTTTAGCTGGCATCGCCCAGACTGTGGAGGAGTTTTCCAGATGTGGTATGCCAAGTTGGTAAAACTTTAGGGAGATGCGCTGTGGGCACTGCCAGATCATCAGCATCTCATGTCTCCAGATCCAGTTTGCCGTTTTTCTTTGATTGCTTGTTTTAACAGCTGTTAACGTGGAACTAAGCCCTCCTACCCTTTAAACTCAAGAAAGCTGCTATCTTGGCCTGTTTGAATTTGATATGACACCAGCCATGGCTTGACCGTTCAGAGCAGTTCTCATTCACATCATGCCGCAAAAGTACGTTTTGAGTAACAATTCAATCAATGGGTTTAGTTCCCCTTTAAAACCCAGGTTCTTAAGATAGGGCATCTCTGAGTCTGTGATTCCATCTGTGCTAAAAGATAAGTCTGCTTCCTCGAAAGGCTTTCATCTGGCATGGAATGAGGTCTTTCACCCCAGAAGCATTCTGAATGGGAGGAACCACCTCCTTCTAGCAACATCTTCCAAAGAAGAGAGAGCAGCGCCATCAAGTGCAGTCGGGGTATATTTATTACACAGCAATACATGTAACACATGTAAAGTTCATCCGCTCTATGGGGCGGACGAGTTGTGGCTGATGGAGTCCCTGTGGTTACGGATATGCTGTTGACTCCCAGCATTCCCAAGTCCGCGAGTGCACTCTGGAGAAGCCGCCGGCGTCGCTTGTAGACGTCAGGTGGAGCGGGGAGGTGCGCGCGTTTGGAGCATGCATGCTCCTCCTTCAGGCGATGAGCTCAGCCATCTTGACCACTTCCGGACCAACGCCGTCATATGACGGCGGTCACTTTGAAGTGGAATACCATTGTTATGGTAGCAGATAGCTACCATAACCCCGGTATCTTCTTTTAGTGTAGGCGATTCTGCACGATAAAAGTGGTCTCAGTGGAGGATACGCCACAAGATCACATTCATCAGTGGCGGGTGGGGTGTGCCCCCCCGCCACTTCCCGGTCATCTCCGCCACTTACCGTACCCGCCGGCTGCGGCAGAGATGATCGCGTCTGCACCCCCCCAGTGTCCATGAGCGGCTGAAGCCGTTCACTGTGGTAAAACTCAATCGGCGCAGTCTTTAACAGAATGAGCAGCTGTACACTATAGGCAATTTATTCAAATCCTATAATAGAAATGTCCAATCCAAAGAAAGTGCAGCACTGATATGAAAGAAGTCCTTAGATAGATAGAAATCACCCAGTGCATATATGTCAGTGTACGGATGATAAAAAGTGCTTCAGTGCCACTCCACCTTCACCAGTACCACTAGCAGCTCACCTCAAGTACCTGGCTCTTATAACAGGAGCCGAATAGCGATTGTTGTCCCAACTATGGATAGGCAATGGCTTATGTGAAGATGTTCATCAAAAGGATCTCTCAGGTACAGGACCAATCATTGGCATCATAAAAACAGAACAAAATCTAGTGGTCTTCATGAAGTGTAAAAAAATCTTGCTTTAATAAAATTTAGATGTACTCCCAAAAACGGCACTGTAGCCCAGTGTATGGCTTCACACATGATACATGCAATAGGACGTCATGTCCTGGAGACAATGATGGTCGCGGGTGACGTCACTTCCAGTTTCCGGACGCGTTGCATTCCAGAGACCGGAACTTCATCAGAAGTGACGATGACAACCCGCAGATAAAGAGACCATAACATCATGTGACCCCTAAACCACCAATCGTGATCATTTGAGTCAGCAGGCTCCACCTGTTATAACTAGGTAGAGCCGTGTCCCCCTAGGGTACAAATATTATTAAAAGGATCCCGCAACCCTATTTGGGCATACAGGTTTTGTAAAAACCCCATAAACCAGGAATCCTGCGGCCATCACTGTCCCGTAAATAATATAAATTCCATCAATAAACGATGCACATTATTAAAGGAATTAAACTACATAGAAGAGAGATGGTTTCACATAAGATATATAGAAACAAGTTTTTCTCTTCCGTTCACTGACAGACGCAGCATTCTTATGACACATGGGGTTATGCTCATCCTACTAGGAGTAGCCTAGGCAAAACAAACAAAAGTGTAGGTTGGCCCCTCTCAGGGGGCCGTCCTCACCTTAGCATATAATCCCCCTGCTCTGTACAGAACATCAGTTTTTATTTGCCTAGTGCAAGGAGTAGACCTGGTTCCCTATGGGAGCAGCGGTCTCCTGAAGATTCATCTAAGGAAGACTGCTATCAAGAAGCTGGCTGGTGGTATAGAGGATATCTCGAATCCTAATCTTTCCCCAGTCCGGCCAACACTATGCAAACCCCCTTAGGGGGGCCCACCGCATAGCGCCCGTTCCGTGCGGGCGGCCAGTGGCTAAAACCCACTAGAGCCCAGTGACTGGTTCACCTGTCCAGTGGCCTGGCCAGCAGCATGCCTTCTTGCGGGGAGGTAGGTCTGCTCCGGGTGGCTACCCGCTGCGCCCGTCGGATTGGTGAGTGAACCCCTCTTCCGCCCTAGAGGCATGGAGAGTGGGCACCTGGGCAGCTCTGTGGTGGTCAGCCGGTGGGGGTCTGTTAGAGGCCTTCCCCCCACTCCCCCTCCCCCTCAATCCCCTGCAGGCACCTTTGCACTAACCGTTCGAATCTGCACAGACCGTCCGGAGCAATGTGTTAGGTGGGTCGTCGCCATTGGATTTTGGAGCACCGCTCGTTCGTGGCCGACCGCACGTGTGTAATGGCAGCGTCCATTGTTTGAGAACCATGTGGTTTCCAGCCTGCTCTCTGGCGGCCTCCAGTGGTCGGTTGAGAGAACTGCAGTCATTGTGCAGGAAGTCCTTAAAAACGGGTGTGGGCTTCCGGTTTTTGCTTGCACAGCAAGGCTGACACACAGTAACAAGCTCCTGACGTGCAGCAGTTCGTGGGCATTGCTCTTCGGTTGGAGTGCTGAGGCATCAAACAGCAAGTATAGCTGGCGCTTCCTGGGTGCCGGTAGCGGTGGGTGTAATCCGCCCGGGTCTCCCTGGCTGATTTGTGGGGTAGAGGTGGTGGTTACACAGCGGGGGTGCCGGGCTTAGATGTCTATGGCAGGGGTACCTGCAGATCTACAGTCCACCCCAGGATCATTAGTGTCCTTGGAACAGCTGAGGGCGGTGTTTAGGGAGTTCTTTCCCCTGGCAGGGGTGCCCATTCTGAGGGGCCCCCAAAAGCGCCCACCCCCTCCTCTTTCCTCAGGGGAGGATTCAGATCTAGAAAGCACCTCAGTGGTCACACCTGTGGATCTTTCAGAGGGTGAGCCGCCCTCAGAGGGCGAAGAGGATCAGGAGGCTCCTAGTTCGCGGGATAAAGCGATAGTGGAAGCACTGATCACTGATATTCGCGACTATGTGACTGGACCAAACAGGGGAGTCGCATGAGTCCGCATATGTTTGTGGACCGCTTAGACCCCCTAGGTCCCCTAGGGCTTACCCTAATGATCAGGTTTTTGAACAGGCAGTGTTCAAGGAATGGCGGAAGCCACCAAGTTCCTTGGCTTTGCCTAAAAACTTTGCTGTTCGCTACCCCTTTGAGGAAAGCTTTACTAAGAGATGGGCTTCCCCGGAGGTGGACCCTGCCGTGGCTCTTGTGAATAAGGCAACCACCATCCTTTAAAGAGGCGGCCGATCGCCGCACTGAGACAGTGTCTAAAGCACTATTCTTGTTGGCTGGGTTAGCCATGCGGCCGGCGCTAGCAACTGCTATGGCGGCACAGTCTCTTCGCGAGCACGCTGCCGCTCTGTGCACTAGTTTGTCTAGTGAATGTGCACAGGCTGAGGTACAGCGGATGCAACATTTGGAAGAAGGTCTCCGCTACATATGCCCATGCGGCTTTGGATCTTCTCCCCATATTGTCAAACATTTCTGTTTTTTCAATTGTCATCAGGCAGGTGCTGTGGCTCCGCTCTTGGTCGGGCGACCAGGCTTCAAAGAAAGCTCTGGCAGACCTGCCCTTTCAGGGAGGGCGTCTGTTTGGCCCACAGTTGGATAAGATTATTAAGGATTTCACGGGAGGGAAGAGTACTTTCCTTCCAGAGCCGAAGCGAGGCGTCCTGTCTCTTCTGGTCAGAAGTTTTTTCGGGCGCCCGGCCCAGCGGGTAAGGCCAGGAAGGCGTTCACAGGCCACAGCAAAAGGCCCTGGCAGCGTAAGCCCGAGAAAGCGGAGGACAAGCCTGCCTCCGCATGATGGGTGGCCCCCACCCGCCTCACGGGTGGGGAGCCGGTTTCTGGGGGTTGCAAGCAGCTCTCTGCCCCCAGAAAAGTCCTTTCCCCCTCAAACGTGAGGCTTCTGCAGAAGCGTCAGGAGGCGCCAGTCAGGCGCTCAGCAGACAGAAGTCATCTTGAACGCCGCCTTGCCGGCTGGAGTACCTGGGTCTGATTCCGGACACGGTACAGGCTGGGGTGTTCCTAACACCGAGCA
This sequence comes from Glandirana rugosa, assembly GCA_018402905.1. NCBI lineage: Eukaryota > Metazoa > Chordata > Amphibia > Anura > Ranidae > Glandirana > Glandirana rugosa. Next base: position 2,223,864 of record BLSH010139742.1, on the reverse strand, counting down.
AGCTTCTAATGCTTTAGGCAGGGCGAACCCGGTGATCGCGCCAGTGGTTCTCCTTAAGTTCTACAGCTTCCTTTCGGAAGTCTGATTCTTTATTTTTGCTGACAGAAGGGTCGCGCAAAGGTATGGCGGCCTCGTCAGCTACCGTGTCTCGTTGGATACGGAAGACCGTGACTCATGCATATGAGATTCGGGGTAAGGTTCCCCCGTTTCCAGTCACGGCTCATTCCACCAGGGCAGTTAGTACTTCCTGGGCATTTAGACACCAAGCCTCGGTGTCTCAGGTGTGCAAGGCAGCTACTTGGGCCTCAGTGCACACGTTTACTAAGTTTTACTAAATTGATGTTGCAGCATCCTCGGATGCTGCTTTTGGCTGCAAGGTATTACAAGCGGCAGTATAGGCGCGGTTAGCGCTGCCTGAGAGGGCATTTTTCTGTTGGGTACAGTTGTTATGATTTTGCCCACCCCTCTCGATTGGCACAGCTTTGGGACGTCTCCATGTGTCATAAGAATGCTGCGTCTGTCAGTGAATGGAAGAGAAAAAGGGATTTTTTGTATAACTTACCGTAAAATCCTTTTCTCTGAGTTCACTGACAGACGCAGCACCCACTCCTCTGCGTTGGTTTTGTACGGCTTGTTACGAACTGATGTGCTGTACAGAGCAGGGGGGATTATATGCTAAGTTGAGGACGGCCCCCTGGGAGGGGCCAACCTACACTTTTGTTTGTTTTGCCTAGGCTACTCCTAGTAGGATGAGCATAACCCCATGTGTCATACGAATGGCATTTTAGGAAAAGAGACTCAAGTGACTGTCTGCGTCGTAAGAATACTGTGTACCCCAATACGAGTAGGATGATCCTCATCGGATCCGTTTTGTTTGTTTTCACATCCAACCGGGGAGGGTCCCCCGGCAGGAGTTGAATCGTATATTAGGGGGGACGAGACATGTCGTGTAGTCAAGCATTGTTCGGCATGTTTTGGTTGCGTCTCCTCACCCACGACGCAGACAGTCACTTGAGTCTCTTTTCCTAAAATGCCATTCAATATGTTTTTTAGGGAAAAAGAGAAGGTAAGTGACTGTCTGCGTCGTAAGAATACTGTGTACCTCTGCAG
>BLSH010139742.1:2210757-2221950 GCA_018402905.1 Glandirana rugosa | reverse complement strand
GAGGTTCTCCACCAAATGTAACAGACACACCTCTACCGTAAGAGGAATCTTTATGGTTGTAAGTGATTCAATACACCCTGCTATTTCCTGCCAATACATTTGTATGCGGGGGCACTCCCAAAAAATGTGCATGAAATCTGCCTGTGTCCCTGAACAGCGCCAACATCCCGAGGACTGCGAGCCGGTCACCCTTGCCACTCTAGCAGGGGTGAGGTACGCTCTATGTAAAAATTTAAATAAGATCAAGCGGTCCCTGGAGGACACCAAACTTTTAAAGGGGGCTTCCCACATGTCATCCCAATCATCTGAATCCAAACCAGGAGCCGACCTCTCCCAAGCCCCCCTACACTTTCCCAGAACCTGAGCCGTTTGTACAAAAAGCCCTCTGTAGAGGCTAGAGACTGGCTTGTTCAAATGGTCACTGCGAGTCATCAGCTCCAAGTCACTAAGCTCAAGCTCCAGGGGGTTGCCCCCAACTGGGAGGAAAAGGCATGCCTCAGCTGGAAAACCCTAAAAAAATGTGAGTTCGGGAGGCTATATTTGACTTTGAGCTCATCGAAGGTCATCAACACGCCGCCAGAGACCACATGGCCCAAAGTTTTGCCGTATTTGGTCCAAACCGCAGGGTCTGGGTGATCAAAGAAGTGCTCAAAGTTCGGGTTGCGCCACAGGGGAGCCTCCGGTGAGAACCTGTGAGGCCCGACGGGCCTCATCCCCTGAGCCACCGCCCAAGCCCTAATCGTTGCACGCATAGAGTGTGTAATATTATGTGGTGTTCTCGGCCCTCTATAAACTAAGTGTGCCAGTGCCTCGTAGGAACCCACATGAGCAGCCTCCAGGGACACTGCCGCATCATCTGGGGGGGCTGTCAGCCACCTATGTGCAGTTGTCAACTGGCCCGCTAGAAAATAAAAATGTGGCATTGCGAGACCTCCCTCCCCCCATGGCTGCTGTAAAATTTGTAATTGGATATGTGGTGACCCCCCATGCCATAAAAAGGATGTTAGCATACTATTGATTGACCTAAACACTACTTTTGGAATCCAGACTGGGGAGTTCCTCAGGACATACAGAAGTGAGGGCAAAATTTTCATCTTAATCAAGTTTATTCGTCCTATTAAGGACAGCGGGAGGGACCTCCAACCATTTAATTTGCCAGCAATATTCTTTATCAGAGGGGAAAGGTTAAGTTCCATAAAATCCATTACTGAGTTAGTAATTTGCAATCCTAGATATTTGATTTGTGTGACCCACTGCAGAGGGACCCCGGGATCCGGCCCTGCCTGAGCAGGGTGGGATAACAAAGGCAGAATTTTGGACTTAGTACAATTTACCTTCAAACCAGAGACCCGCGTAAACTCCCCCAGGACCCCGAGAGCCGCGCGCAGCGAGGGTCCCGTGTCCCGGACGAACAACACCAGATCATCTGCATAGAGGGCCATGGTTTCTATTATCGTGCCTACTCTGACGCCCTGGATCTGGGGAGAGGAGCGGAGTGCAACAGCTATCGGCTCCATAACCAGGGCAAAAAGTCCCGGCGAAAGGGGGCAACCTTGCCTCGTCCCTCTGGAAACCGGAAAAGCTCTCGAAACCTCACCGTTCAAACGGATCGCCGCCCTTGGGTGGGCATATAGTATGGAGATCCATTTAAGAAAAATAGGTCCGAATCCCAAACGCTGGAGTACCACAGTCATGTACCGCCAATCAATGGAATCAAAGGCCTTTTCCAGATCGAAAAAAACCATAGCTCCTCCTGTCTGTCCCTCCCGGACCAGCTGTGTGTGTGTTAAAACTCTACGGATGTTTGTCTGTTGCTTTGTGAGGCATAAATCCTGTCTGGTCTGAGGATATTAAATGATGTAATACCGGCATCAATCTATTCGCTATCATTTTTGTAAGGATCTTTAGATCCATGTTCAGCAATGCTATCGGCCTATATGAGGAGCATAAGAGAGGGTCTTTATCCGGCTTGGGCAGCAACACTATATGGGCTTCATAGAAAGTCTCCGGGAGGGTCTCCATCTCCAAACAATCTATATATAATTTTAACAATTTGGGTGTCAGGAGCTCAGAGTACTGCTTGTACCATTCTGCTGGTATTCCATCAGGACCTGGTGACTTATTATTGGGAAAAGATGCAATAGCCTTGGTTAATTCCTTTTCTGTAAAGGGGCCCTCCAACCCCCCTGCTACCTCAGCGGGCAGGGCAGGTAGTGGAAGAGGCTCCAACAGATCTAATAAGGATTGGAGTTCATAGGGGGGAATTGAGGCATAAAGCTCTGAGTAATATGATGTGAATGCATCCAAAATACCCTCCACATCCTTTACCAGACCACCATCACTCCGGCGTACACAGGGGACCACCGTGGCCGCCCGAGCGTCAGCGGCCAGGTAGGCCAGCAACTTCCCGTTCTTATCTCCATTCTCAAATAAGGATTCGGCCCCTCTCCTCAACTTACACTGTGTAAGTTCCTGGAAATGAACCAGCAGATCTCTCCTAACCTTCTGCAATTCAGCTAAGGAAGCCGCCGAGGGCGAGCTTGCATGCGTCTGTGCACACTGCTCCTCGCGACTTTGTAGATCCCTCAGAGCTGCATTTTTTTCCACCCTGGCCGCCTTGATGGCAGAGACATATGCTCCCCTGATCACCGCTTTGCCAGCGTCCCACACCACGGATGTAGTCCCAGAGTCTTCATTTAACTCCCAGTATTCTTTTAAACAAGGAGACACCTGGGCCTCAACCATGGGTTCCGTGACCCAACCCGGGTGCAGTCTCCACTGTCCAGGGCCCTTTGCCCTGGCCAGCCTGAGTGTGACCCCGAGCGGGACATGGTCAGAAAGTCCACCCGCTAAATAACCCACCTCAGCAACCATGGGGAGAAGCGCCGAGTTGGCAAAGGCCAAGTCAATGCGGGAGGAGGAAGCACTGACATGAGAAATGTAGGAGTACCCCCTAGTCCCCGGGTGCTTTCAACGCCACAGTTCCTCCAGAGCAGCCGACTCCGCCCACCCACTGAGCTCCACATTTCTCGCCCTAGATGAATTTGTGGTGTCTAAATCATAATCCAGAATATTGTTAAAATCTCCAGCAACCAAAAGCTTCAATGGACCAAAAGTGGCCACCTTCTCAAGCACAGTGTAGAGGATCTGTCCATGAAAAAGTGGTGGTATATAAACATTCACAATCGCCACTCTATGTGAATCTATTTCCAGAACAACTATTGCAAATCGCCCCTGCGGGTCAGTGACCACATGCTCCACTGTACATACCAGCTTTTTGTGGATCAATATGGACACCCCCCTTGCGTAAGAGGAGTATGTGGAGTGAATCGCTCTCCGTATCCAGTTCCTGTGCAGCGACAGGGTTCTACCGCCAATCAAATGGGTCTCCTGCAGGAGAATAATATGTGGGCTGTATGTTTTTAGGTATTGAAAGACCAAGGATCTTTTAAATTTGGAATTCAAACCCCTGACATTCCAGGACAGAATTTGTATGTCACCCATTTACAGAGTCAAAAAAAGTACTTGGGGTCAGCCTAACATGGCCAATTAAATGAGTCAGGGAGGGCAGGGCCTGGACACGGGAGAGCACACCACACCGAACATCAGATAACATTAGCAGAGACAACCTCAGACATTCCCCAGGCTTGTTTTTGCAGCACTGGGAGAGAATTTTCCCAAAAAATAGGAAAAAAATAAAGTTCAATGTCCAACAGCAGCAAATAGAAAAAAACATAAAAACAAAAACAGAAAAATAATAAAAAAGAAAAATCAAAAAACCCAACTCCCTGTTTACTCCAGACCAACCAAAAATAAACCCGCTGGAGAAACTTTATCCCTTGAACTGTCAAAAACATGAGTGGGCTGCTATCAAAGTCTGTCCACTCTTGGGGGGAGGGGGGGGGTCGCACAACCGTGCGGTCCTAGTAGACGAAATCCACCACAGTACCTTGGCTACCCAGGCAGGATATACAGTTCCAGTAGCATGCGTGCCATTACACTTTGTATGGGACAGAAAAAAAAAAAAAAAACTTGTGAAACACAGTACCTGAGCCCCCTGCTAGGATTCGGAGTCCAAACAAAAGGGGGGGAAAATTACCATCCAAACGTATGCCCGCAAGGCGGGGGAGGATGACAACTGTAGGATTCCAATCTGGGAGAAGTCCGTTCCTCACCCCAGCCAGGTCAATAAACTGCATGTCCCCAACCTAGGAGAAAACAGGATTTTTTTTAAACAAAGAAGAGAAAGGGGCAAAAAAAAAGGGGGAAACATCATCTTTTTTGACTAGAGCATCCAACCAGTCTGCCGCCTCTCTGGGGGAGTCAAAAAATTTGGTGGAGCCCCGATGTATGACCTTCAGGCGACTAGGATACAGCATGCTATACACCAGGCCCTTTTCCCTCAGGCGTTTTCGGATCTCTGTGAAGGTTCTTCTCCTCTTCTGGAGTTCAGGAGAGAAATCTGGGAACAGGTGAATCACTGCATTGTCATGCCTCAGTTCCTTCTGCTTACGAGCCTCCGCCAGGATCAGGTCTCTCTCTGAAATTTAGCAGCCGAGCAAGGAAGGCCCTGGGTGCCGATCCCGGAGGCCGCGGCCCAGCAGGCACCCTATGCGCCCGCTCGACAATGTATGCCAGGGAGAGGTTTTGTAGGCCCAGAAGTTGTTTAAAAAAGACTTCTGCAAATTGTACCGGGTTCTGGCCTTCTGCTCCTTCAGGCAGCCCCACAACCCTCACATTATTGCGTCTCAGCCTATTTTCAGCGTCTTCTGAGCGGGCCATGAGGGTTCAGACTTGTTGTTGTAGCTCCGCCACCGCTCGCACTGTGGAGGCCGATGTCTCCTCCACTGTGACACTCTATGTTCAGCTTCTGTGAGGCGGCCCCTAAATTTGTCCATGTCATTTCTGATAAGGCCGCATTCTAACGTTAGGGCGTCTATCTTCCCCTCCACTGAGGCCTTACTGTCTGCAATGGCCGCCAGAATCGCGGCCGTGGGCCCCTCTCCCCGCACCTCCTCATCAGCCTGTGCCCGCCGGGCCATATCCACCCGACCCTCCTCCATACCTGTCACCGTCCAAGGCTCTGTCTGCACCGCCACTGAGGCCGGGGAAGCTGGCGTGGATGGCAAGATGGCCGCCGCACGAGCCGTCAGCGGGTCCTTCCGAGGTGTCTGCGGGGCTGTGTTCCTGGTGGATTTGCGATATCCCGGCATGGGGAGAACCAGGACGGGCTCCCCCACGCCTTGCAAGCACTTGCTAAGCAGGATGAATGCTATAAAAGCAGGATGTCAGCGGATTAGCAAGACGGATGTCGGGAGCCAAGGCTCTGCACGTCTGCTCACTCTCACATCCCGGCCACGCCCCCGATTTACGCTTTTTAACGTTGACCCTAGAACTCCTACAAGCCATGCAACGCCCACGGGCATAAAAGACTTTGAGAAAAGAAAAAAAGCTTATTTTCCACTTGCTTAGGTGGATTTATGATACCCGGGGCCACTCTATCCCTCACCCGGCTCCAAAACATGGCAGTCACAAGTCAGTTCCGCCCAATGCTCTTTAAGGGCCCATTTTTTGTTATGTAATTTTCTTTTCTTTTTTTTGGCATTTAAGTGTAAATATGAGAGGTCTTTTTGACCCTAGATCTCATATTTAGGAGGTCCTGCCTGGCATGCTTTTTTTCTATTACAAGGAATGTTTACATTTCTTGTAATAGGACTAAAGGTGATCAATTTTTTTTTTTAAAAAACTGTAAAAATAAAAAGTAAAATAAATAAAAAAAAAAAAAAAGGAAAGTGCTGCAAGCTCGCGCGCAGAAGCAAACACATACGTAAGTCCCGCCCACATATGAAAACGGTGTTCAAACCACACATGTGCGGTATCGCCGCGATCGTTAGAGCGAGAGCAATAATTCTACTACACTAGACCTCCTCTAACTCAAAAATGCTAACCTGTAGAGTTTTTTAAACGTCGCCAATGGAGATTTTTATGTTGCAAAGTTTGTCTCCATTCTGCGAGCCGACGCAATTTTGAAGCATGACATGTTGGGTATCATTTTACTCGGCGTAACATTCTTTCACCTTATGGAAAAAAATGGCCTAACTTTACTGTTGTCTTATTTTTTAACTCCTAAAACTGATTTTTTTCACACAAAAAAAAAATCGCGAATGTAAGACCGCTGCGCAAAAACGGTGTGACATAGTTTTGCAATGGTACCATTTTATTCTCTAGGGTGTTAGAAAAAAAAAACAACATATATATTGTAAGCGCTTGTCAGTCCTTCTCCCAGGATCAATGTTTTTAGCTACAGTCCCGCCTAATGGCCTGTGTTTCTTATTTATACCACCTTTAACCACTTACTGGGCATGTAATCCCCTCCTGCCCAGACCAATTTTCAGCTTTCATGACAATTGCGCGGTCATGCAACGCTGTACCCATATGAAATTTTTCTAATTTTTTTTCACACAAATGGAGCTTTCTTTTGGTGGCATTTGATCACTGCTGGGCTTTTTATTTTTTGCTAAAAAAAAAAAACAAACAAAAAAAAAATGAAAATTTTGTAAAAAAAAAAAAAGTTTCATAGTTGGTTATAAAATTTTAAAAATAGGTAATTTTTCTCCTTCATTGATATACGCTGATGAGGCTGCACTGATGGGCACTTACAGGCTGCACTGATGGGCACTGATATGCTGCACTGATAAGGCGGCACTGGTGGGCAATGAGGCGGCACTGGTGGGCACTGATAGGTGGCACTGGTAGGCAAAACTGATTGGCAGCACTGACAGGTGGCACTGATGGACACTGGTTGGCAGCACTGGGCATTAATAGGTGGCACTGGTCCACACTGATAGGTGGCACTGGTAGGCGGCACTGATGTTCACCTGTAGCTGGCACTGGAGGGCACTGCATAGCAGCAGTGCCTCTCCGTGTGGGGGGCCGATGTCCCTGTGTCTTTCACCAGTGATCGGCTTTTTTATTCCCCTCACACTATCAGCGTGAGGGGGAAAAAAAGCAGAATACCGATCTCTTGTTTACATTACGTTATCTGCTGTCATAGGCTGACTGCTGATCACGTGGTAAGGGGCCGGGACCGGTCCCTTACAAAGATCTGTGATCAGCTGGGTCTCAGACTCAGTGATCAGAGAGCACCACGTGTGGCCAACGGAGGGCGCACAGGTAGATTGTGCACGGGATGACGTCTATTGACAGCGTCCCGGCAATTCAGATTCACGCTGTAGCCGTCAATCGGCTATGGCGTGGATCTGAAGTGGTTGACGGCTGAGCTTATTGCCTGAAGAAGCAGCACGCATGCTCGGAACGCGCGCACCTCCCCGCTCCACCTGACATCCAGAAGTGACGTCAGCGGCTTTCCCCGAGTACACCCGCAGACTTGGAAGTGCTGGGAGCCACCAGCATAGCCGTGACCACAGGGACTCTGTCATCAGGCGCAGCTCGTCCTCCCCATAGAGCGGATGAACTTTGTACTGTAACCAAGCGCTTATTCTTTTTAATCCTTGAGTGTTGGCTTTTGTATCCGTAGAGTTTTCTTCTAGCTCTCCTTTGAGCCTGCAGCTGTCTTCATCAGCAGGAGTTCTCGGAGACTTTAGAGACTTTAATATACATGAATCTGCCTTGCTAATTTATATTTGTTGCCCTGGCTTACTCCTTATGTGCTGCAGTGCACCTAAGCTTGTTTTTTGTTTGTTCCAGCAGCATATCCCTCTCTACTAACAAGGGTCAGGTTTCTGCCCTTTTTATTCTGTTCCAGAGACCGTTTGCCTTTCATTTATTTTTTATTTATTTTTATTTTTTTGCATAACACCTACATGGGTTCTCCCACATAGCTTTCATGTTCCCCTGTGATCTGAGTCTGGTTCTTGCTCTGCTAAAGAAGCCATTCCTCGTTTACACTCGCCCACAAAATAGATTCCGAATCAGATTTTGCACAGCAACAAAATGGTGTTAAGACTAGGGTTGCCACCTCATCCCTTTAAACCAGAACACATATGAATTACACAGGTTCTGAAGCTAATTTAATAGAGATCAGGCACCAAGTGAGTTTAATTAGCACCTTAATCAGCCACAGAACCTGTGTAATATGTGTTTGGGTTTAAAGGAATGAGGTGGCAACCCTAGTTAAGCCCCAGGGCTTCCTTCATGCCAAAGGTAGTTTTTGCTTTTGACTGCAGCCATTATTTTTTTGTTCTGATGGAGCACACATGGCAGGCATAAAACACCGCCGCTTATTGTGATTTATTCACCTAGCATTTTCATTATGTGTCCAAAAGTGCTGCTGTTGGCTGAATCTCCAGGTGTGAAAGTTTCAACAGATTGACAAACAAATATTTAAGAGAGCTGCATACATTGAGGCATGATGCGAAGCATACTGAAAAATAGATTTCAGTTTTACATACACAAAGCCTAAAGCTGCCATACATTGTATTTTCTTCAACTATGGGTTGAATGAAAAAACTGACCATGATTTCCCCACCCAAGGTTGATGGGGCGGGGTGGAATCCTTCCTGCTGTGTCTTTATAATCTCTGCCTTCCCTGCCATTAAAATACACAGTTCAGCGCTGTGGTCTATAGTCAGCAACGCTGATGAGGCAGCGAAAATCTGACAGGCCATTTAAACACAAGTCGATTGGTAGATCAGCTTCTGTTTAACCACAGTGCTTACACATGGATGGAAATTTGGCTGGTCCCCACTGAACAGGCAAATTTCAATTCATGTATGGGCAGCTTTACTTTAGCCAAACATGGTTTAGTTTTGGATAGTGAGGCAGAGTTAACATTTCTTTTTTATTTGTGTTTCAAGAGTTCTACCCCTTCCTCAATCTGCTAAAGATTTTGTTTTTGTCTGTGCCTCCATTGCAAAGATTTCACATCACTACCTGTCCTGAACATGAGGGGAAATCTTCTTAGTAGCAATACAGATACCATGCCTCTTAAACTAACCCCTCCTAATGCTAAGACATAAACATTTTGGGCTTTAGGCTGTTAAAGCATTACCTCACAGTCATCGCCTCCTCCAATCAGAGAAAACATTGTAGCAAAATACAAGAGGTTTGCTGAATGGTAAAAGCACAGAAGAAAGCTACTGCTTAATGTCCAGACAGCAAGTTGCTCCAGGAGAAACTAGAACAGGGCAGCTGAAAATGTAACACAAACTACTATGATGAAATTCAGCATCCCCAGCGACCCTCTGGATGTGACGTGGATAATTAGTCTCTGTTCGATATGCAGTTGCCATGATGCTGTACATGGGATCAGTAATGACACCAGCCATTTGATGGTTTTACATTGTGGTTGAGAGCACAAGCAAATGTGACCGTTCTCATTCACGGCATGCCTTGAATGTAACTGTTTTGGGAAACAATTATAGTGGAATTATAATCACATCGGCTCCAGCGATGCAGTGTCCCCAAGCTCCACGCCTAGCCGCTTCAGGGTTTTGATTGCTGGACAATGTCATTGGCTGGGTGGGGATGATGTTACTGCCACGCATGCACAGGAGTTCAGGCAGACTTGGCATTACCAAACTTGAACAGTGAGCTTGCTTGTGCACGGCTCACCATGCAAGGGCGGACTGGCAGGTAAGTAACCTTAATGCAGAAGACACTGCCTATCTCCTCTGCATTAAAATGCCTGCCTGTTCGCCCCTTTTTTATTTTTCCCAAAAGTTCCACTTTACAAGTTGGGGTTTAGTTCCATTTTATGAATATATAATAATAATTCCTGGACTTTTAGTTTAAAATTCAGCACTTTTCAACATTTTTTTTTTTTTTTCAGGTGATGCAAATTGTAACAGTACCAGAGGACTGGAGATTGCTCTTAAACAAAGGATTGATGATGCATTTACATCAAGACTGCCAATGTTTTATTTAGTAAATAAACCCTACATAAGCATGGTCACAGCAGTCAATTCAGTTCAGACTACCCCTGGCAACTGCTTCTCTCTTAACTGGTCACAAGGAGATAGTTCACTGGAAATAGTGGATGCTTTGCTGGGAAAGATAACTGAAAGGTATTCAATCTTTTGGGAATTTGGTTTAAATCTCATATTTTAATTGTACAGTAAAAGACATCAGGAATTGATTCTTAGACCATGAGTTATATGTGACTACGTTCAGATCATTGGACACTGGCAAAAGCTTTCCTGGGAATTTTCCTCCAGTATACAAATATAATCCTGTCCACTCTGTGATCCTCCAGTTTTTTTCTAGTGTCCTTAGGTGATGGACGACTTCTTCTGTTAGAGAAGTATTTTTCACTAGTTTTCCTTTCCTTTTTCGAATTACATTTCTGCCAAGATCTATCATTGTCTTATGGCTTCTTAGCAGTTTCTGGATTAGTTACTCTTGATGTATACCTTGGGAACCTGATCCCACAGCAACAGGACTGGCTTGTAATGTTTGCTTTGGGCACCAGATCCTACATTCGGTGCTCATTTTGGTACATGGTGATACTAGTGAGCCGCAGGGTGCTATAAAGGTCCAGGCTTGTGGTCCACTCTTATGGCACCCAGACTCTGAAGACCTCTTTGTGGGTATATCTGTTGTGATGGGCAAAGCCTGTACCCCGGATGGGACCAGTGATGTGGGCGATGTAAGACGTTTTCCCTGTGCCCTGTCTTACATCCCTATTTATGTCTTATTGGATCATTACTTGAATCTGTAGCACACACATCCTATACTTTTATCCTACAAGACACATTGCAGTGTTAAGCACACAATCAGTTTTGAAGGCACAGGCTATGGGATAATTTATGCTTTGAATGTTTTTACCCTGGCTGCTAATATCCTGCTATATTCAATCTTATAAGTAACATTATTACCGTATATACTCGAGTATAAGCGGACCCGAATATAAGCCGAGGCACCTAATTTTACCACAAAAAACTGGGAAAAGTTATTGACCCGAGTATAAGCCTAGGGTGGCAAATGCAGCAGCCAGAACACAGGAATTGTAGCCAGAACACAGGAACAGGGTGCCAGAACACAGGAATTGTAGACAGGACACAGGAATTGTAGCCAGGACACAGGTATTGTAGCCAGGACACAGGTATTGTAGCCAGGACACAGGGATTTTATACAGGACACAGAGACTGTAGCCAGAACACATGTATTGTAGCCAGGCCATTATTACAATGAATATTCTAACTTATATCGTCCTATAATCGTCGGTCCCATTTT
>BLSH010139742.1:2195983-2209898 GCA_018402905.1 Glandirana rugosa | reverse complement strand
CCAGGGAACACACTTAACCCCTAGCTCTCCCCCTGCAGGTTAACCCCTTCACTGCCAATGACATTTATACAGTAATCAGTGGACATTTAAATTTCTGATCGCTGAATAAATGTCATTGGTCCCAAAAAAGTGTCAAAATGTTCCGACATGTCCCCCCCAATATCGCATTACCGCTAAAAATCGCAGATTGCCGCCATTACTAGTAAAAAAAACAAAAAACCCAGAAATGAATTCTCATCATCCGTAAACGCGGCCACTTTTGCGCAAACCAATCAATAAACACCAATTGCGATTTTTTTTTTATCGCAAATATGAGGAAGAATATAAAATGTTTTTTTATATATTTTTTTTGGATTTGAATTTTAGCAAAAAGTAAGAAATTTGGGTTTTTTTGCAAAATGGTCGCTCTTCTTTTGTTTATAGCGGCGATAAGAAATGACGCAGAGGCGATCAAATACCACCAAAAGAAAGCTCTATTTGTGGGAAAAAAAGGACACAAATTTTGTTTGGGTACAACGTCGCACGACCGCGCAATTGTCAGTTAAAGCGACGCAGCGCAGAATCGCAAAAAGTGCTCTGGTCCTAAAATGCAAAATTCTTCCGGGGCTGAAGTGGTTAAACAGAGCTGTGCTGCTTCTAAGAGCCGTTCTGTGCTGTGTAAGTGTGATTAAACACATTGGAATGCAAAGAATGCAGAGAGAGAGCTGCAGCTCTTCACGGAGAACAGCTAACATCAGCTTGTCCTGCCCACCTCCCCCACCTCCCAACATCATGCTGAGAATCTGACACCTCTCTCAGCATTCTCTGCATTCCAATGTGTTTAATCACACTTACAAAGCACAGAACGGCTCTTAGAAGCAGCACGGCTCTGTTTAATGTGAATCTACTCATCACCCACAGACACTGACTCGAGTATAAGCCGAGGGGGGTCTTTTTCAGCACAAAAAATGTGCTGAAAAACTCGGCTTATACTCGAGTATATACGGTATAAGGTTTATTTAAATTTGGTGGTCTTTTCTTCCACCTCACTAATGGATGTTTCTCCCTGGCTAGTGACATATTGCTGCAAAGGCTCCTAACTGCACACTTTTGACACCATTTTCCACTGACGACGCAAGCTGATCATTTGTTGTCTGTTTGATACCTTGTTTAGAAACACAGCCAAATTTGGTTAGCACCTTGGTGTGACGAAAACCGAATTCTCTGCCACTGACTAATCTTTCTCCTATCGTTCACTGACAGACGCAGCTCTCCATTACGTGTGGGTTTATGCTGGTCTCACTAGGAGTTAACTAGGCAGGGAAAAGAAACAGCTGGCCCCTCCCATGGGGGCCGTCCTCTCTTCCCACATAAACCACCTCATAGCATAGCTCTTCATCCTTCATTGTGCCCTCGTCCGTCACACTTAAAAGAGATGTGTACGAGTAAAAAGTACGAGTGTACTTGGCTGCTACAGCTTCTTTTCAAAAAGCTGATGCCTTGTTTGTGCTGTCAGAGGGTCTGCGCAAAGGGTTCGCGGCCTCGTTGGATACGATTTCTCTTTGGATCAGACAGTCCGTGACCCATGCGTATTCTGTTCGGGGCAAGGTTCCCCCTTTTCCGGTCACGGCTCATTCTACCCGGGCTGTTAGCACTTCCTGGGTTCTCGGGCACCAGGTCTCGGTGTCACAGGTGTGCAAGGCGGCCACTTGGGCCTCGGTTCACACTTTCACTAAGTTTTATACGTTGATGTGCTAGCATCTTCGGATGCTGCTTTTGGCCACAAAATTTTGCAGGCGGCAGTGTAGGCGCGTCTGGCGCCTCCTTAGAGGTTCAGTTGGGTACTGTTAGCGTTTACCCACCCCTCTTTTTGACACAGCTTGGGGACATCCCCACACGTAATGGAGAGCTGCGTCTGTCAGTGAACGATAGGAGAAAAAGGGATTTTATTAAAACTTACAGTAAAATCCTTTTCTCCGCGTTCACTGACAGACGCAGCACCCACCCCTCTGTGCTCTGTTCTTGTACGGCTTGTGTATGAACTGAAGCGCTATGCTATGAGGTGGTTTATGTGGGAAGAGAGGACGGCCCCCATGGGAGGGGCCAGCTGTTTCTTTTCCCTGCCTAGTTAACTCCTAGTGAGACCAGCATAAACCCACACGTAATGGAGAGCTGCGTCTGTCAGTGAACTCGGAGAAAAGGATTTTACGGTAAGTTTTAATAAAATCCCTTTATTCCAAGGGTCATCACCACTTTTGGAATCCGCAGGTGCTAACCGCTGTAAGTGTTCTACCTCTCCTCCTCCTGACTATTGTTATACTTTGCAACCTGAACTGCCTGATGCGCTTTCATTTTCAGAAGGCAGGGGGATGTTAAAATTTTTAATGTCAGAAGATTTTTTTTCACTGCCAGAATTTTGTGAACTTACAGTTGTATGCAAAAGTTTAGGAACCCCTGACAATTTCTATGATTGTCATTTATAAATATTTGGGTGTTTGGATCAGCAATTTCATTTTTATCTATCAAATAACTAAAGGACACAGTACTATTTCAGTAGTGAAATGAGGTTTATTGGAGTAACAGAAAATGTGCAATATGCATTAAAACGAAATTAGACGGGTGCATAAATTTGGGCACCCTTGTCATTTTGTTGCTTTGAATACCTGTAACTACTTGCCACTGATTAATTGGCATACACAATTGGTTTGGTGAGCTCATTAAGCCTTGAACTTCATAGACAGGTGCATCCAATCACGAGAAAAGGTATTTAAGGTGGCCAATTGCAAGTTGTTCTTTGATTCTCCTCTGAAGAGTGGCAACATGGGGGCCTCAAAACAACTCTCAAATGACCTGAAAACAAAGATCGTTCTACATTATGGTTTAGGGGACGGCTACAAAGTGTTATCGCAGAGATATAAGCTGTCAGTGTCTACTGTGAGGAAATGGAAGACCACAGGCACAGTTCTTGTTAAGGCCAGAAGGGGCAGGCCACATAAAATATTGGAGAGGCAAAGGATGGTAAGAACGGTCAAAAACAGCCCACAGACCACCTCCAAAGACCTACAACATCAACTTGCTGCAGATGGTGTCACTGTGCATCGTTCAACAATTCAGCGCTCTTTGGCACAGGGAGAAGCTGTATGGGAGAGTGATGCGAAAGAAGCCTTTTTTGCACACACCACCAACGGAGTCGGTTGAGGTATGTAAACGCACATTTGGACAAGCCAGCTTCATTCTGGTCATAACAAGGGGCGTTATGCATTGCGGCTAAAGAACACAGCGTTCCAAGAAACACTTTCCACCCACAGTAAAATTTGGTGGAGGTTCATGCTGTGTGGCTGGTGCCAGTACTGGGAATCTAGTTAAAGTTGAGGGTCGCATGGATTCCACTCAATGTCAGCAGATTCTTGAGAATAATGTTGAGGAATCAGTCACAAAGTTGAAGTTACGCTGGGGCTGGATATTTCAACAAGACAACGACCCAAAACACTGCTCAAAATCTACTCGGGCATTTATGTAGAGGAACAAGTACAATGTTCTGTAATGGCCATCCCAGTCCCCATACCTGAATATTATTGAACATCTGTGGGGTGATTTGAAGCGGGCTGTCCATGCTCAGCAACCATCAAACCTAACTGAACTGGAGATGTTTTGTAAGGGGGAATGGTCCAAAATACATTCATCCAGAATCCAGACACTCATTACAGGCTATAGGAACCGTCTAGAGGCTGTTATTTCTGCTAAAGGAGGCTCTACTAAATATTGATGTGATTTTTCTGTTGGGGTGCCCAAATTTATGCACCTGATTTCGTTTTGCTGCATATTGCACATTTTCTGTTAATCCAATAAACCTCATTTCACTACTGAAATATTACTGTGTCCTTCAGTTATTTGATAGATCAAAATGAAATTGCTGATCCAAACACCCAAATATTTATAAATGACAATCATGGAAATTGTCAGGGGTTCCTAAACTTTTGCATACAACTGTAATTCAACTTCTTGCCACATGCTGGCTACTGTGTATAATCTCTTGCTAGATACATTTAATGCTGCGCATCACCCACATATTCTAATGGACATGAAAACCAAGGCTGTTTTTAAAAAGCCTTTTCCTTGTTCTTGATAAAGCTGATAGGGTGTTAAACAATGATTGTCTTAACTCTGGGAGATTATTCATACCTGACAATTTTGATACTTTGTTCCCTGTGGAAGTGGAATTTAAGAAGACATTGCCTGTTCCTACTGTGGGTTAGGATATTCTTGCATTAAATAATGAATCTATGGTTTCTATTGAGGGCATTCCCTGCTTTTAAAGTGGAACAAAACCCTTCTATTCTTTACAGCAGAGGAAGCTGCCATCTTGGCTTCTGCTAATCTGGAGTTGTCATGGTGCTACACATGTGTAGCAGTTGTGACACCAGCCATTTGATTTCTTTCAGTTCAGTTGAGAGCACAATCGGCTTTAAGGATTTAGCTTATAGGAGACTCTTTTAACCACTTGACCACTGGGCACTTAAACCCCTTAACAACCAGACCAATTTCTCTTGCGTTCATTGACAGACGCAGCCTCTCCATGACACGTGGGTTATGTACCTTTTACTAGGAGTAGACTAGGCAGAAGGAAGGTTCAGAAAGCAAAGCTGGCCCCTCCCCAGGGGGCCGTCCTTACTCAGCACATAACCCCTCAGCCCTGCATAGCATATCAGTTTTCTTCTGCCTAGTGCAAGGAGTTAGACCTGGTTCCCTGCTGGGAACTGCGGTTTTTTCTTTTTTTCCTTTTATTCTTTTTGCCCAAGCCTTCTGATGAAGACTGCAATCGAGCAGCTGGCTGGGGACCACGCAGATGTTATGATCCTGCCATCTCCCCAGCACAGCCGACGGATACGAGCCACCCTTAGCACTGGCGGGGTCCACCGCATCCTGCTCGTTCCGTGCTGGTGGCCGGTGGGTTAAAGGTCCCACCTTGCGTGCCCAGTGTCCTGGCTATGGCCGGTCCAGGGGTCGCTTGGCCAGCAGCATCCCTCCACCCCTGGGGGGAGGAAGGTTTGCACCGGGTAGCTACCCGCTACGCCCTGGGGAGGAGGAGGGACAACTAGCGGTACCACTCCAGTGGGGGGCACGGGCCACTGGTTCCTATCTTGTCCTCCCTGCCCCCCCCCGCACCGCCCAAATGCCTACCTGCTCGTGACATTCCCGCTCGCCTGCCATTCAGGTACGGACCGCTCAGTGGCTTGCCATGCGGCCGCCGCCATTTTTCCGGAGCCGTGACTGCCGCCATTTTGCCGCAGACGCGGACATTTTGGAGGTGTTTGGCCTCTAGTGGTTGTCGTGGCCATTTTTGGTTGGTCTCCCTGTATGGGAGATTTCCATGTGCTTGTGGCGCCATTCCTTCCGGGAACACAGCGGCAGCAAGGCTAGCAGCATCTGCAGCTTGGGCAGCAGCACATCTGGGGCATTGGCAGACAGTGGCAGCCTCTCTGGGCACACACAGGGTTCCACAAGTATTGCTGACTTTTTCCCTGGGGTGCAGGGGCGGCAGTGCTGGGTCCTACTGGGCAAAATCTTGAGGCTTTGCAGGGGGTGGCACTGAAGGGGTGATGGCTGGTAGGCCTCACAAGTGGACTGGCGGTGGCGCAATGGTGTCTGAGCCCACAATTTCTTCTCCGGAGGCGTCCGCAGAAGCACAGGCCGCGCTGGGACCTCTGGTTCCCCTAGATCAGTTAATCTCCATTCTGGAGGAGTTTTTCGCCCGGGGGGAATCAGACCAGTATAAGAGTGCCCCCTAAAAAGCGCCCCCCTCCCCCGCACTCAGGAGGACTCAGAACCGGAAGGGGGCTCTGGGGTAACGGGGACCCCCGTGGAGCTCTCAGACGGAGAACTGGGGCCCTCGGATGGGGAGGAGGACCAGGGGGCCTCGGCATGTGAAAAGACGCTGGTGGGCGCTCTGGTCGCAGCTGTTCGCAATTCTCTGCACCTGGATCAGGTTGGAGAGGCACAGGCGTCTGCCTATACGTTTGGGTCCAAGAAGACCTCTCGTGCTCCTAAGGTTTTTCCCTACCTCCAGTATTTTGACCTGTATGTGTATAAGGAATGGAAGCATCCTCTGAATTCCTTCACCCTGCCAAAACACTTTTCTGTGCGCTATCCCTTTGAAGACAGTCTGTTACAGAAATGGGTCTCCCCGCGGTGGACCCGCCTGTGGCCCGCCTAAACAAGGCGACAACTATTCCCCTGGAGGGGTCTCCCTCTTTTAGGGATCCGGCCGATAGGTGGACAGAAGCAGTGTCTAAGGCACTCTTTTTGGTGGCGAGGGCAGCCATGCGACCGGCCTTAGCGTCTGTCATGGTAGCTCAGTCGCTCACGGAGTGTGCGACAGAGTGGAGTGAGGCACGGGGCGGCGTAGATTCGCCTGAGTCTGTGCAGCGAGCAGAACACCTGGTGCAAGGGCTCCGTTATCTTTGTGATGCAACTCTGGGTTTGATACCGATGTCAAAAACGTCGGTTTTTGCAGTCATTATTAGGCGCCTGCTTTGGCTACGGCACTGGTCGGGTGACCACGCGTCCATGAAAGGCCTCACGGATCTCCCCTTTCAAGTTTGCCGGCTGTTCGGGCCCCAGTTGGATGAAATCATTAAGGATTTCACTGGGGGGAAGAGTATGTTTCTAACGGAACCCAAGTGGCGTGATTAGCGCTGCAAGCAAGGACCTCAGCCCTCAGGGCAGAAACGTTTTTTTTTTTCGTGCGTCCGGTCAGGCGGGCAGGAACGCCCGGGCTCTGGTAAGCGTCCCTGGCAACGCAAGCCCGAAAAGACGGAGGATAAGTCCTCCGCATGATGGGTTGCGTCCTCCCGAGGGTTGGGTGGGGGGCCAACTTCTGGGGTTCGCGGACCGCCCGCATTTCCGACCGGTGGGTGTGGGAGGTTGTCTCCTCCGGGTACAAGATAGAGTTCAGCACCCGCCCCCCAGACAGATACTTCCGGTCCAATTTAAGGCTCCCTCCAGAGCGTCGGCTAGCCCTGCTAGGGGCTGTGCGGTCGATGTCCGAACAGGGGGTGATTGTGCCAGTCCCTCCGGCGGAGAGATTCCGCGGCTTCTATTCAAACCTCTTTGTGGTACCAAAGAAGGGCGGGGGGGCCCGACCAGTTCTGGACTTGAAGGCGCTCAATCACTTTGTGAAGAAGTGCAAATTCAGGATGGAGTCAGTCCGCTCGGTTGTGGCCGCCCTGCACCAAGGGGATTGGCTGGCGTCCCTGGACATCAAGGACGCTTATCTTCACGTTCCCATCTATGTCGGGCACCAGCACTTTCTGCGCTTTGCTGCAGGAGACCTTAATTTCCAGTTTGTGGCTCTCCCCTTCGGCCTGGCCCCGGCTTCGTGGGTGTTTACCAAGTTGCTGGCCCCGATGTTCGCTCTGCTGTGGCAGAGGGGCATTGCTGTGGTAGCCTATCTGGACGATTTTCTCCTGAGAGTGGAGTCGGCGCAGGCTCTGGAAGACAATGTTTCTGTCAGTCTGACCTCACTGACGGACTTCGGTTGGCTGATCAACCTACAGAAGTCGACATTGACCCCGTCCTGTCGCCTAGACTATCTGGGCCTAACATTGGACACTGTGCAGGCGAAGGTATTTCTACCTCCGGACAAGTTGCTAGCACTGCAGGTAGCATTGCGGTCCCTCCTGTCTCGACGGTGGTCCTCTTTACGTTTTTGTATGCAGGTGTTGGGCCACATGATCTCGTCCTTTGAGGTGATACTGTACGCCCAGAGTCACACCCGGCTCCTGCAGCGAGCGATACTACTGCAGTGGGACAGGTCCCTATCATCTCTGGACCGTCTGATCCAGCTGGATCATCTGACCAGGGGATCGTTGACTTGGTGGCTTCAGGCCCCGGCATTGACCCTGGGGAAGTCGTTTTCCCCCCTAAATTGGTCGATAGTCACGACGGATGCCAGTCTCTCAGGCTGGGGAGGAGTCCTGGAGAACCCGCTGGCTCAGGGCCATTGGTCGATGCAGGAGTCTGGTCTTCAGATCAATGTGTTGGAGCTGAGAGCGATCAAGCTCTGTCTCCTCTGCTGGTCGGAGAGGCTGCGTGGCCTTCCGGTTCGGGTTCAGTCGGACAATGCCACGGCTGTGGCGTACGTGAACCATCAGGGCAGAACAAGAAGCTCTACAGCAGAGGCAGCCCACATCCTAAGGTGGGCAGAGCTTCATATGCTGGCAATCTCCGCCATCTACATTCCGGGCGTAGAAAATTGGAAGGCGGACTTCCTAAGTCACCAAAAGCTGGACCAGGGAGAGTGGTCCCTGCATTCTTTCGCAAGATTTGTGAAAGGAGGGGCGCGCCAGATGTGGACCTCCTTGCGTCCAGATTCAATCACAAGGTGAAGCAGGTCAAGGGACCCGTTGGCGGTAGTATCGGATGCTCTGGTGGCCCCGTGGTCCCGGTACAGGCTTCTATACACCTTTCTTCCTCCTCAAGCTTCTACCGTGGTTACTGCGCAGGATAGAAGTGGAGGGAATCACGACAATCCTGGTGGCCCCGGATTGGCCTCTGCGCCCTTGGTACACCGATGTGGTGTGGATGGAACGGACGTTCCCTGGCGACTTCCGCTTCGCGCAGATCTGCTGTCGCAGGGCCCCATCTTGCACCCTGCTTTACCGGCGCTGGCTTTGACGGCATAGCTATTGAGTCCCAGGTGTTGAGGGACAGGGGAGTCTCTGAGTCAGTGATCCCCACTATGCATAAGGCGCGCAAGTGTACTTCGCGCAAGATTTATCATCGCACCTGGAAGGCCTATATTGTCTGGTGCGAGTTGGGGGGGTTGGAATCTCCGTTCCTTTTACAGTTGCCCGGGTTCTGGCCTTTCTTCAACAAGGCCTGGACCAAAAGTTGGCTTTGAGCACCCTCAATGGCCAGATCTCCGCTCTGGCGATCCTCTTTCAGCATCCTTTGGCGACGCATTCTTTGATCCGTACATTCTTACAGATTGTACGTCATGTGGCTCCTCAGGTACGATCGCCCCTGGCACCATGGGACCTGAACTTGGTACTTTCTGTACTGCAGAAACCGCCTTATGAAAAGATCAGGGATATATTCACTTACAATTGCTGTCTCAGAAGGTGATGGTGGCCATCACATTCGCTAGGCGGGTGTCTGAGTTGGCAGCTTTGTCGTGTAGGTCTCCCTAATTGGTCCTACATAAGGATAAGGCGGTGCTGCGTCCATCTCCTTCGTTCCTACCGAAGGTAGTCTCCTCTTTTCACATTTAATGAGGACATTGTCCTCCCTTCCTTGTGTCCGCACCCGTCTCACCCTAAGGAGATTGCTCTGCATTCCTTGGATGTGGTGAGAGCATTGCGGGTGTATTTGGCAGCTACGGCTCATTTTAGAAAGTCGGATGCGCTGTTTGTGCTGACGGATGGGCCGCGCAAAGGGTTGGCGGCTTCGTCGGCCACCATTTCATGTTGGATCAGACAGACCGTGACCCATGCGTATACTGCTCGGGGCCAAGTACCCCCTTTTCCAGTCACGGCTCATTCCACCAGGGCGATTAGCACTTCCTGGGCGTATAGACACCAAGCATCGGTGCCTCAGGTGTGCAAGGCGGCTACTTGGGCCTTGGTGCACACTTTTTTGTTAAGTTTTACAAAGTTGAAGTGTCAGCATCCGCGGATGCTGCTTTTGGTTGGAAAGTTTTACAGGCGGCGGTGTAGGCGCGGCTGGTGCCTCCTGTGGGTACAGTTGTTACTGTTTGCCCACCCCTCTGTTTGACACTGCTTTGGGACGTCCCCACGTGTCATGAAGAGAGGCTGCGTCTGTCAATGAACGTAAGAGAAAATAGGATTTTATTAAGAACTTACCGTAAAATCCTTTTCTCTGAGTTCATTGACAGACGCAGCACCCACCCCTCGGTGTTGTTTGTACGGCTTGTTACAAACTGATATGCTATGCAGGGCTAAGGGGTTATGTGCTGAGTAAGGACGGTCCCCCTGGGGAGGGGCCAGCTTTGCTGTCTGAACTTTCGTTCTGCCTAGACTACTCCTAGTAAAAGGTACATAAACCCACGTGTCATGAAGAGAGGCTGCGTCTGTCAATGAACTCAGAGAAAAGAACTTTACGGTAAATTCTTAATAAAATCCTATTTTTTTTTTTTTCATACTTTAGCCAGTATGTTCTTTAGCCCCTCACACCAGTTATATGATGATGCTGTACTGCACTGGTGACCGCATTAAAAAAAAAAAAAAAAAATGATTTCAGATACCATAGTTTGTGGACTGTTTAACTTTCCTACAGACTAAATAATAGACACTGATTTGGGTTATTTTCACCAAAGAAATGTAGCAGAATACATTTTGGCCTACATTTCTGAAGATTATTTGCAAAATTTTATAACAAACAAAAAAACATTTCTTTTTTTCAGCAAAAAATAAAATCCACTGGGAAAGTTTGATATAAACTGTTTCCTCACCTGTTCCTCGAAGAACGTGGTGTACGTTGTCTTGTCCATGTGGTTACCAATGTGTCGGTCGTACCATTCGCACATTTTTGGTGCGAATGAAAGAACATATGGCTAACATCAAGAAGTTCTTTCCCAAGCATAGCCTTTCGAGGCACTTTGATACTCACCATGACAGAAATTTAAAAGGTGTCTCCTTTATGGCGATTGACCAATTTCAACCCCATTGGAGGGGCAGCCATATGAGGAGGGAAATTTCAAGGTTAGAGACCAGATAGATCTTTTGGCTTAAATATTACAGACCCCAAGGGTTGAATATTGATTGGGACATCAACTTCTTTTTTAACAATGGTTGATGTATCCTTGTGGTGCCACTGTGCTTTATAAAGAAATATGAGGGAATTATTTTTCACGTAAGAAAAAATTTTTGTCCATAAGCAGTTTTTCCACTTGAAATATTTCTTATTTAGTTCTCCTGCTCTCTAGTGCTAATTTTTCTCAATACATGTTTTACAGATTGTTTATTTTAGTGTTTATCTGCATGAATTTATCTATTTCCAAGTTGTGAGATTGTCATTGTTGTTTTCAGCCACTCAATGTCGCTCTGGCTTAGCTAAGTGGTAGTGCCTCTGTTTTTTATGGCATATACATGATTCATTTTTATTGCCTGTTACATTGGATTAAAAACTTTTTGGATTCAGTGCACCTTTTAAATTTGAAGCTTTAAAATGCATTTATCTCAACCTTGTACTTTTCCTTCATTTGGAACGCATATTAGTATGGGTCACTGATCCACTGATTACTTCCTCTTTCCTGTAAGGCCGCTCATTTTTTCCATCTGCTTTCCAGCTGATACTGTTTATATAAGGATTCTTGCATGTACGTGACCACGCCCCTGAAGACGTCTGCGCAGGACGAAACTCTGATTGAGGAGTCGGGTCACGTGGCGCTACCACACTGGCCGGTCGGCGTTCGGACGATTGGGGGCATCAATTTGTTTTACATGCGTTTTAACACTGCTTTGTTTTGAGTTTTCTGGCTGCTGCATTTTTAATAAATTTGTCTGTAATACTGTGCAACAACCTGCATTTATACCTTTGCATGATGGTACTTGAGGAAAGTTTTCCCAGAGGAGCCTTATGGCTTGCATTAGATTGTTCATTCCTGTTGTGCTGAGAAACTGTGGAGGAGTGTTCTTAAAGCGCTTTTAGTTAAGTGGACCATCAGTTGGGGTAAGAGGCTTTGTGAACCTTCCCTTGGTGATGGACCCCTTCCAGCACTTCTGTTTGCAACCTGCACTCAATGGACTGTGTTTTGCTCCTGTCTATTTAATATATGCAATATTGGGACTCTTCCCCAGTGGTGATTAAATACCACCAAAAGAAAGCATTAGTTGTGTGAACAACATTATAAAAATTTAATTAAAATGTGTTGCATGACCGCGCATTTTTCATTCAAAGTGCGACAGCGCTGAAATCTCAAAAATTGGCCTGGACAGCAATGGGTTAAAAGTGCACGGTGAAAGTGGTTAAAGTCTTCCTTTGCTCTGACAGGTACAGGTCTGCAGCCAGCTTTTGCCCCTTTGTCAGTTACCCAGTCTATGGCAAACTGGACTAGAAAACTCAGCAGTGAACTGTCTCCTGATCAAGATAATCTTTCCTAGATGACTTCTCTGCCTTTCTACCCCACTTTCTCTCTGTTGAAATCCCCACAATCATTCTTGGCGACTTCAACATCCCTGTTAATGCTATCACTACTCTTCTAAACTTCTCAGTCTAACCTCATCTTTCGACCTGAAGCAATGGATACAGACTCCTACCCACACCAACGGCAACACCCTAGACCTTGTCTTCTCCTATCTGTGCACTCCGTGCAACCTTTCCAACAATCCTCTCCCACTCTCTGATCACCATCTTATTAGTTTCACTCTTTCACTGTCTTCCATCTCCTCTCCCCCCAACCACCTAACAGTTACCCATAGAAACCTTCGCCACCTCAACCCTTCTCTTCTCCACTCTGCTAATGAGCACCTCTATGACAAAATCTCACCCTTGTCCTGCCCCAACCTAGCCACACTCGTCTACAACAACTCACTGTCATCCTCCCTAGACAAGCTCGCCCCCCTTACTACACGCAGACTCAGGCCCCGGCCCCTACAACCTTGGCAAACGGACAACACCAGAAGTCTTAGAAAACATAGCCGCGCTCTTGAGCGTCTGTGGCGTAAGACTAAGCTCCAAGAAGACTTCAAACATTACAAATCTCCTAAAATACTATTCCTGCCTCCACACTGCCAAACAGACCAACTATCACACTCAACACATTATCATCCAGTCCCCGCCAACTCTTCTCGACCTTTAACACTCTACTCCGTCCTCCACTTCCTCCACCCTCTAATTCTCTCACTGCCCAGGAGAGTGCCAATCACTTTAAAACTAAGATTGATAACATTTATGAGGAAATCTCCAATGCGCACAAACCACCCCCACTCAACACCCCATGTCCACAGATACAATCACTACTTTCCACATTCAACCCTGCCAGTATTAGCGAAGTTGCTAAACTTTTATTGAACACCCATCTAACCACCTGCCCCTTGGATCCTGCTCCCTCGCAAATGCTACGCTCACCCTCCGACTCAATTCTACATTCTCTAACTCACATTTTCAACCTTTCCCTCTCCTCTGGCATTTTCCCAAACTCTCTAAAACATGCCCTAGTCACACCTATCCTTAAAAAGCCCTCACTGGACCCCACCAATATTAACAACCTACACCCCATCTCCTTACTCCCCTTCGCCTCCAAACTCCTCGAAAGACTGGTCTACATCCGACTGAGTGACCATTTGACCATCAACAAACTTCTTGATCCCCTTCAGTCTGGATTTCGCCCTCAGCACTCTACAGAAACTGCTCTCCTTAAACTCACTAATGACCTAATAACTTCTAAAACCAACGGACACTATTCTGTACTACTACTCCTGGACCTTTCTGCTGCCTTTGACACAGTGGACCACCCCCTCCTCCTGAAACTCCATGCCTTTGGTCTCCGTGACTGTACTCTAAGCTGGTTCTCATCCTACCTACCCCACCGCTCCTTCAGTGTCACTTACAACTCTACTTCCTCCTCTCCTCTTCTCTTCCTTTCTCTGTCGGTGTCCCCCAAGGTTCTGTTCTTGGACCTCTCCTTTTCTCAATCTACACCTCCTCCCTGGGTCAGTTGATTGCCTCCCATGGCTTTCAGTATCATCTCTATGCTGATGAGACACAAATCTATCTCTCAACCCCCCAGATCTCTCCATCTGTCTCCTCACGCATCACAAACTTACTGATAGACATATCGGCCTGGATGTCACATCACTTCCTCAAACTCAACCTATCCAAAACCAAGCTTATGATATTTCCTCCCCCACGTGCCACTTCCCCAGATTTCTCTGTCAAAATCAATGGCTCAACTATCAACCCAAGCCAAAACCTA
>BLSH010139742.1:2180285-2195973 GCA_018402905.1 Glandirana rugosa | reverse complement strand
CCCCCCCCCCCCCCCCCCCACGCCAAGGTCCTAGGTGTAATCCTAGACTCCCAATTAACCTTTCAGCCCCACGTCCAATCGTTATCCAAAATTTGCCACCTCAACCTCCGCAACATCTCCAAGATACGCCCCTTCCTAACCGATGACGCCACAAAGCTACTAATCCACTCCCTGGTCATTTCTCGCCTTGACTACTGCAACTCCCTCCTCACTGGCTTACCTCTAAATAGTCTCTCCCCACTTCAATCCATTATGAATGCTGCCCCAGGCTCATCCACCTTAAAAACCGCTCGGCATCTGCTACACCCCTATGTCAATCTCTACATTGGCTGCCACTCAATCAACGTATTAAATTCAAGATCCTAACAATAACTTATAAATCAATTCACAACCTGGCCCCCAGCTACATCACTAACCTGGTCTCAAAATACCAACCAAATCGATCTCTTCGCTCCTCCCAAGACCTCCTGCTCTCTAGCTCCCTTGTCCCCTCATCTCATGCTCGCCTCCAGGACTTCTCCAGAGCCTCTCCCATCCTCTGGAATGCTCTACCCTAATCTGTCCGACTTTCTCCTATTTTGTCCACCTTCCGACGATCCCTGAAAACCTATCTCTTCAGAGAAGCCTATCTGGCTCCCACCTAACAACTGTACATTTATCTTCTCTATTAGCGCATTCCCTACAGTTATTACCTCTTGTATCTCTTGACCTTCCCTTTTAGATTGTAAGCTCTAACGAGCAGGGCCCTCTGATTCCTACTGTATTTAAGTGTATTGTATTTGTAGTGTCTACCCTCAAGTTGTAAAGCGCTGCGTAAATTGTTGGCGCTATATAAATCCTGTATAATAATAATAATAATCAGAATCTTGCTGCAGGATTACATGCCTTACCTTTTGGCCCTACTAGTCTGCGTAGATGTCATGGAGAGTGATTTGTCAAATATCCTTTGCTCTTTTGCACAGAATTTAATGGCTTAGAGCTTGGTCGATGGACTGGGCTTAGGTAATGTGCCTTTTGTGCATGCACTTCGAAGGTGAGCTTCTCTTTGGGAATTCTCTTGTGGAATACATTGAGGCAGATACAGTGTTTCTACCCCACAGTCCACAATTACACTACAAAAGAACTAACTATCCTGGGAGCCTGTTTTTCTTGCTTCCCTGGACTTTCTATTGGGATGATGTTCTCCCTCTGCCTTGCCTTGAGGACATTAACACTTATTGTAGATCTTATTGATAGTCAGAACTGTCGTCCATGGCTAGCTGCAATGTATTTCCTTGCCAACTTACCCCCTTCTGTTTCTTAGAGAAACAGTCCTCTGTGGGATTTCTCCCTCGTTGTCAATCCAGCTGGGTGGTTAATTCACCTTTTTACTATGGTTTTTTTCCCTCAGGGAATGCTTCTTTCCTTACTTGCGCCCGTTCCTACTAGAAATTAGGGTACTTTGATTTTTTTTTTACAGCGCCTAGGACTGGTCTTTCTCAAGGGTTGCAGGGCCACTGCCTGTTCTTGTATTGAGCCTCTGCTGATCACTGCTTTGGCTGGCTACACGGTGCTTCTGTCATTATCTATTTTCGGTCTATTGACCCTTCTTGTTTGTCCTGTAGGCCTGTTGCTGCAATTTTGCGTGTTCTATTGCCCTACCTCTCAGATTATTCCCTGGGTACGCCAGGGAGTGGACCCAGAAAAGCTTTTGCCAGTGTCCAATCACCTCAAGTTAGCAGCTTATAACACATTCTCTATGAATCGTTTCCTGGGTCCTGTACCATACTTTACACAGAATTTACAGATATGTCAAAATTCTACTTTTTTTAATGTTATTTTATTGTTAAATTTATTTTATTTCTTCGTTGTTAACCTTGTCTTACTATATAGTTCACCATTTAAAAGTGGACACTCTATGGCAAGTCGTCTTTGCAAAGCTGCAATGTTAAGCCGGTTTAATTTACTTGTAAAAGAATCGAGAAGAGAGGACATTGGTTGTGGCCTAACATATCATGAAGCAAAGGTAAAGATCCATTTTATTAATTACATTTAACCTCAAATTTACCATGGTTGGTTGTTTGCAAAGTATGCTAAGTTGTCAGGATAGAAAAAATGGAAGAACAATTTATTTTTGGAATGTGCCAGACTGGTCAAATATTAACTAACCAAACACAGATGAGGATAACATCTTCAATGATAGTTTATCTTGAGGAAGTATGTTGGCTGCAATAGCAAACCTCCTGAATATACAATTTTTCGCCTTGCTGTCATACTGAAGGAATTACTTCAGTACTTTCTAAAAGTCATCCAGATTGTGTATGTAGATCAGGAGTTTTGACTTTGCTTTGACTTGCATGGTCTGTACGTTTGTTGTGCATCAGTAACTCAGAAAGTTATGAAACTGCTCGGGGAGAAGTGAAGGGGAATACTATAGAGCAGCCTTTCTCAACCTTTTCAACACTGAGGAACCCTTGAAATAATTCTCCAGTCTCGGAGAACCCCTGCTAAAAATTATAAATCTACATCTTAAGCTTCGTACACACGGGACCATGATCGTACGTACGATCGTCGCAAATCGTATGTTGCATAATGTAACTTGCATAATGACTGCACTACATGATCGTACGAGCACAGAAGAACGTTCAGGTGCATGTAATTAGCATCCGGACGTTCCTGACTTCGGAGCATGCCTGTTTTGCACAATACAACTTGTACCAACTGCTCTGTACACACGATACAACGGTCGTATGAGCGCTTGTTGGTATGACCAAGTTTTCTAGTCTGCTCATACAACTCCCTTGTACGACCGTTGTATGTTCAACTGTTCAGATCGCGCATACGAATGATCGATAGTGCATACAACGGTCGTTAGTACGACCTGTTGTATACGATCATCGTCTCGTGTGTACAAGGCTTTATGATACATTAGTGTGATGGTCAATGGGAAGAATGCTCCTTACACTTGTGGTCATTGGGAAGAATTACCCCCTTACAAATAGCTAAAAAGATCAATGATGTCATTGGGAATTTATCTGAGATGTAGAAATTGACCATTGCTCAAGGAACCCCTTGCAACCTCTGGAGGAACCTTAGGGTTCCACTGAAACCTGGTTGAGAAACCCTGCTATAGAGTCACTTGAGTGAAAGCTTTAAAGTGATACTAAACGCACACTTTTACAAGGTTCTTACACATATTTGGTAAGATTGAAAAAGGGCACCAGTTCAACCTGTGGTATGTGAGTGTGCTTGTGTTTGTCAATAGTACACTGTATATCCCTGTATGTTGTGTTCATTTTTTTTTTTTTTTTTGGAAAATTCTTTTTATTATTTTTCAATAAACAGTATTATAGTATACAGCAGGGCTTGACAAATTTGCCTTGAATCTAGGCGCCAGCTAGAAAAGTTAGGAGCCAGTTTTTTTATAGCGTAGTGTTGGGTTGTCAGCGACAGGGGTAAGACAAGTAATTTGCACCCCTAACCCTAACTTACTCACAGCAGAGCAGCCAGTCAATAACTCCACCATTACATCAGGGTTATTGGCTGGCCAGAAAGAGTGACACTAAAAAATCTTATGGGGGAAACTCCTTATTATGCCGAATGCATTGTGACTGCGGCATGTAAAACGCCCTCATCTGCTGCCTAATGGAGCTTAAGGGAGGCCAATGGTGGGTGGCAAAAACATGTCTCTACTGCACATTTTTACCACCCAACTTGCACATCTAAACAAAGCCTGAGTGACATTGTAAATAAAATACAAAAAAAGGTGAAAAGTATTCCAGCGCTGCTGATCTTCTGCTGCCTCTTTGCAGCCACTTCCTGCCTACATGTGTGTCCCTCACGGTGACTTTTCATTGCTCTGGTGGGTTTCTGGTCACCATGAAATACTGGAGCCCAACTTGCACATAGAGTGGTAATTGTTGATGGTACACAGGGCTTTATCACAATTTTGTTGCTTAGAATAAAGGTCACGTTTCCCGCGGTGTGACATCATCTGTCACATTATACAAAAAAAAAAAAATAATAATAATGGGCTAACTTTACTGTTTAGTTTTTTTTTTTATTCATCAAAGTGTATTTTTTCCAAAAAATTGCGCTTGAAAGACCGCTGCGCAAATACCATGTGACATAAAATATTGCAGCAACCGCCATTTTATTCTCTAGGGTCTCTGCTAAAAAATAATATATAATGTTTGGGGGTTCCAAGTCATTTTCTAGCAGAAAACACTGAATATTTAATTTTAAGCCACTAATGTGAGAGAGGGTTTAGTCTTTAAATGGTTAAACTTTCCTGATAGCCCGGAGATTTTTGCTTTGAAAGAACCATAAGATACATTGTTGTGTTTCTTCTTCTAACTCTCAACAACTATTCCAGGCAGCCAGCCAAGTTTAACAGCTGTTAGATTAAGCCGAGAACTGCTCTCGCTGAATCTGACACTGAATCCGACACGCTGTTTTAACACAGATAGAAGGAACGGCTGTCACTCGCCAGGATGCGATTTCTGGTCGCCATGGCGACCTGGCGCCCGGGGTTTGTCGAGGCCTGGTATACAGTAAAACAAACATTAAAGACCGCCCACCACAATATGGTAAGCCATCCCAAAATTTAACAATACAATTATTACACAATAAAAAAGTGTATTGCATAAACATGTACATTGCCTGTGAAGGTAGCCGACTCAACCCACATTGCCTCCGCAGAAGATACACAACCCTCCCCCCACACAACCACCCAAGATAAAACAAGCTATATGTAGAAACCACCCACACACTCCAGATGGTGTAAACTATGAGGCCCTCGATTATTGCAGAAAAAACATTTACCTGCCCGTCAGATGCACATGGATAACCTTGAGCAAGGCCGGGGCTAGTCTGTTAGCTAAAGGTGAAGCCATCCATCCCCCCCAGACCTTATCAAATTTAAGTAGCGCCCCCCCCCCCCAATCCAAATATGTGACTTTAAAAAAGGGTAAGGCTTTGTTCACCAAAATTTTCCAGGACTCTACAGATGGAGGAGTAGAACTCTTCCAGGACGGGACTATGCGTTTCCTAGCATGAAAGAATAATATAGTGAGTAAGGTTCGTATAGCTGTTGTAGAAGCCAAATCATCCACCAACCCGAGCATGCAATGTCTTTATAGAGGGACTTAAAAAGATAGTAGTCACCCCCTGTATACACATCAAAATATCTTTCCAATATTTCTGTATACTAGGGCAATCGAAGAATATATGCATAAAGTTAGCCCCGCCTTGCAGAACAATGCTAGCAAGAAGTGACTGAGCCAAAAATTCTAGCCATCTTTGCCGGAGATATATAGATATATATATATTATGGTGTAGAAATATTGGTTGTGAAACAATTGGTCACGGGCAGAGATTAGTGCATCCCAGACATCCTCCCAATCTTCCGTGTCCAAATCAGGGCCTACCGACACCCACTTAGACCTACACACACCCATGAGCCGATCAGTCTCAGGAAAAAGGAACTTATAAATGGTAGAGGCTTTTGCAGACTCCGAGAATGAAGCTCTAACATGTTTAAATTGCATTTGGTACACTTGCTTTAATTGTATATACCGGAAGAAATGCTTATTCGGTAACAGATATAAAGACTTCAGTGCATCCAAAAGATTTCAGCTGCCCATCTGTGGTGACATCCCCAATCTTAACCCCAAATTTTGTCCAGACTGGATCTTCGAAAGAAAAAAAATGAGGCAGATAAGGATTTCTCCACAGAGGAGCATGTGGTGATAGTGGGAAGGGACCCCCAAATTCCTCACCATGAGCAACCACCCAGGCACGTAGTACTGACCTCATAGAAGTGATTAAGGCATAGGGTGACCTGGACCCTCTAAATACCAAATGGGCCAACGCTTCATAAGAACCCACTATCACCTCCTCAAGGGCAACTGCAGCATCATCATATGGACCAGTGAGCCACCTATTCACCATCACTAAGACCCCTTTCACACTGGGGCGCTTTTCAGGCGCTATTGCGCTAAAAATGGCGCCTGTAAAGCCTCTCCCCATTCAACCCAGTGTGTCCTTTCACACTGGGGCGGCTCAGGGCGGTGCGCTTGCGGGAGTAAAATTAAACTCCTGCCAGCATGATTTTTCAGGAATGTGGGGAGCGGTGTATACACCGCTCCCCCACCGCCCCTGCCATTGGATTGAATGGGCAGCGCTCCCAAAGCGGCTGTACACAGCTCTGGGAGCGCCGGCACTTCTAACACCTTTTTAACCCCTTGTGGGGGGTTAAAAGTGCCGTGCTGCAGCCCGAATAGCGGCGCCATAGAGCTGCTATTACAGCGGTAGATCGCCGCTAAATTAGTGGCGGTTTACCACTGACGATCGGGTGGTCCCAGTGTGAAAGGGGTCTAACTGTCCTTCAAGGAAATATTTGTAAAAATTTGGCACAGCTAGGCCCCCTTCTTTCCAAGGTTGTTGTAACACACAATGTTCGAGTGTAGAACCATAGAAATTCCGATATTAAACCATGTATTGACTTAAAGATGGCTTTAGGAAAGCTTGCAGGTGAATTCCGCAATGTGTACAGGAGTAATGGCAAAAGCTTCATTTTCAGTAGGTACAACCTTCCTATTAATGAGAGAGGAAGATTCTGCCAGGCACCAATTTTTTGCTTAAAAACTGATATAATGGGTGTTGCATTCAAACGGATAAAGTCTGAGGCTCAGTTGATAATAGCAAGCCCCAAATATTTAACCTTAAGACACCCACTGTAGAGGCATGGAAACCATTGCCGAGTGGCAGGCATCTTTACCCAGAGGAAGAGTTGTAGATTTGTCAGTTGATACGCAGCCCAGAAAAGGTGGCAGTGTGATCCAAAATGGACAGGGCTTGAGGCAGAGATGTGGCGGGGTCATCTAAAATGAGTACCACATCATTGGCATATAGAGCTGTCTTTTCTACTAAATTGCCCAGTTTTATCCCCTTCACTAAGGAGGAGGCATGTAAGGCTACAGCAATTGGCTCCATCATAAGGGTGAATAGCCAAGGTCATAATGGGCAGCCCTGTCTAGTCCCACGGCCAAACGGTAAGGACTCTGATAACCTACCGTTTAATGACAGCCGTTGGATAATCGTACAGTAACCTGACCCATTGCAAAAATACCTCACCCAAACCCATGTGTTGTAAAACTGCCTGCATATACTGCCATTCAACTGAATCAAATGCTTTTTCCAGATCTAGGAAAACCAGCACTCATTCATCTGGGCCCTATGGATGTAATTCTACACGAGTAAATACTCTTCTAAGATTAATATCATTGGCATTTTGAGGCATGAAACCAGTTTGATCAGGGGAGACTAAATAGTGGAGTACTTTAGTAAGTCTGGAGGCTAACATTTTATTAAGAATTTTTAAATCCATATTAAATAAAGCAATGGGTCTATATGAAGTACAGAGTAGAGGATCCTTGTCTGGTTTAGCCAACAGCACTACATTGGCCTCATAAAAGGACTGGGGGAAGGAACCGATACTGAGACATTCATTCTACAAATTAAGCAAAGGGGTGAGAGTTGCCCCGTATAATACTGATACCACTCCACAGGGAGCCCGTCTTGGCCAGGGGACTTACCCTTTGGAAAAGAGCCAATAGCCAAAGAAACCTCCTCCCCAGTGAATGGTGCATCCATTAATAGCCTAGCCTCCTCAGGCAAGGTAGGCAGATTCAGCCCCTCCAGAAAACCAATGCATTGTTACCATATGGCGGTATGGATGAGTAAAATGATCTATAGAAATCAACAAAGGCCTGAAGAACTTCCTCTCCCAATGATCTAAGGATCCCATCCACTCCCTGTACACATGGCACCACAGTTGGCATGTAAGCAAACACATAATTACCCCTGGGATTTTAGAGGCATAGGGACCTACCCCAAGTAAGCTTAAGTGACAGAGTGTTAAAATGTTTAAATTTTTTTATTTGAAACTGGTTTAAATGAGAGTACACAGAACAATAAAAGCAGGAATGCAATAGTTGTACATTACATAGCTTGTGCGGTACATATCAATAGGTGCAAGGCATAATCACGCTGGCACAAACATTGCCATAAAGTTCCAACATGTTTCGGAATCTTGTTCCTTCAGGGGATAAAAGTGTGTGTGCACTGTATGATCTATAAATATACAATATGTCATATATACATAAGTCAGTATAGAAAAAAGAAAAGTGAAGACAACTTGGTCTAGATATAGATGCAACAAACACTATATAAAGGCATCAAATAATGAATGTTAAATATAAAAGCACATGCACAGATGTGCATACAAGGCTGGATAGGAAAAAACTAGTAGCAACAGCAGATAATTAAACATGGATATCAGACAGTAACCCTCCACAATGTGGGGCTGTGAGGGTTAAAACATAGAAGCATGCCACATCCTAAATTACAGATATACAATAGAAAATTTGGAAAGAAAATTGACTTTATAGGCATGCTGGATAAAAATATTTGTAAACTTTTTGTTACACCATGGCATACAAATGCCTCTGACACAAAATTGTATAAAAGACTTTAAAATTTAAATGACAGACAAGACATGTAAATGGGGTCCCACATAGGCCACCAGTGATCCCCAAAGGTTCTGGTCACTAGGTGGGTGAACCAGAACTCAGGGGGGTCAAATGCAAAATGTAACCAGCATATTTCTGGGATATATACCGTGGAATAGTAAACCTGATTACATTGTATACACAATATCAATCGTTAAAGCAACTTTATATCAATACCAATAGGATTTACACCACTTATGGGTCCCAGAAACGGATACAGGAATGAAGCTCAACTAGTTTTGCGCGTGCCTGGTATGCTCTTCATCTGGAGCTGAATGTAATAATCTAATAGAGATAAATGCATACATGTCAAGAAACATCATACAAACAAAATGAGGACAATCACACAGTAACAAATGCATGTAAAGTGAGAAAGAAATCACCTACATGGTATTCCTAAAGGACAGTTATGCAGCAGCAGTGCATCCCCCACGGGTGTAGCGGGGTCACCCAAGGTATAAAGTAGCGGAATCCCCGAGGGGGTCACCGTCCACCCAGCCAACCGCCCAGAAAGATCCAAATGTCGCGTCAAACGCCTCCACAAGAGGCTACATGGTAGGAATCTCCCACAGGTGCCCTAAGGCCAGGAGACCTATTTTCACAAACCCACCCAAAACCTGCAAAAATAAAAAAAATATAAGCAGTTGGCCAAAATAAGTTAAGAAAAAAGACAACCCTTTTGATGATGGACAAGGGCCAGTCAGGGCAAACGCATAGGGAAAAATAGTCCCAACCAGTCACGACCATGAAGAACAATATGTATATGGGTATAAATAAAAAACGGAGCCCCAACCCATTTACAGAAAAGGCTTGTAGGTCAAGACCTCGTTAAGGCCTGGGCTCCAAGCACTCTATCCATAAAGTCTCTCTTTGGAGAATAATCTTATCCCAAGGACCTCTCCTTGGGTTCGCTGGAACGGTTTCCAATACCAGAAATTTGACCACCTGTGTCAAACCTGTGGTATAAATCTAGATGCCGACTAACTGGGGTGACCATTTTACCATTGCCTGAGTAGTAAATATGGTCCCCTATGCGCTGTCGTAGTTGTCGTATCGTTTTACCGACATGGAATGCTCCGCATTGGCAGAGCATTAAATTTACCATTCCCTGTGTGCTGCAATCCGCTGAGAACTCAGGACGAAAAATCTCTCCCATTCGGCAGTCTGTAGCACGTGCCCTCCAAAACCCAAGGGCACATGTCACAGGTGCCACACTGGGTAATTCACCTGGGTTGGGTGTCCAAACTACGTCTGGGATTATAGTGACTTTGAGTCAGTTGATCCCTTAGAGACCCATTCCTACGGTATCCAATTTCCGGGTAAGGTCTGACATGTTTGGTCAGAATGGGATCGTCAGTAAGAAGATGCCAATGCCTATCAAGGAGTTGGCGTATCTGGAAATGTTGAGAACAAAACTTGGTAATAAGTTTAACTGTGGATTGAGGTGCTGGCCATTGGGCACAATTGGTTTTATATATTAGTTGGTGCCTATCCTGTGAGAGTGCCTTGTCCGCCTTGAGCAAGG
This sequence comes from Glandirana rugosa, assembly GCA_018402905.1. Classification (NCBI taxonomy): domain Eukaryota; kingdom Metazoa; phylum Chordata; class Amphibia; order Anura; family Ranidae; genus Glandirana; species Glandirana rugosa. The sequence continues at coordinate 2,185,896 of BLSH010139742.1, read as the reverse complement.
ACTTACTGTAGCCACGATTCAGAAGTCTCCCTCACAAGGAGGCAGCCTGAGACAGTCTTCCAACCCTGTGCAATTGTGACGTATGAAAGTTCAAAGTGAATTTGAGATTATACTTATTAACATTAAGACGATCAACCAACTTTACCAGGTCCTGGACACAAAAATGTAGTCAATGAACCGGTACCAGCAGAGGACCCAGTCAGTGAAAGGCCCAAAATCCTCTTCTGCAAAAATCTCCCGTTCCCACCCCCCCAGATGCAGATTAGCATATGAGGGTGCACAGCGGGTCCCCATTGCAACCCCCTGTATCTGGAGGTAGTGGGTGTCTAGGAAACACAACCAATTGTGTGTGAGGATAAATGTTAGCAATTCTGTAGCAGAGTCACGATACTTCCAAAGGTTATGGTCCACCTCCCGCAGGAAGGCATGGGCCACCTGGACCCCCCTCTCGTGAGGGATGCTGGAGTACAAAGCCTCCACATCCAATGTCATGAGAAGGGAGCCCGGCGGCGCAGACATTCCCTCAATGCGAGTGAGGAAGTCCATGGTATCTCTGTATGATGGTAACGTCAGGACATGCGGTAGCAAAGAGGTGTCCACCAACGCACTAGCATTCTGCAGAAGAGAGCCCATCCCAGATATAATGGGCCTCCCCGGGGGCTTCTCCAACCTTTTGTGGACTTTAGGTAACGCATAGAAGGTTGCTTCTTTGGGGTCTTTAACATTTAAAAAAATCAATCAATCCTTTATGATATGCTTCCGAGATTAGGGTCTTGTATTCAGTTATGAATCTTGTGATTTTGGATACAGATGGTGGAAGGTACCAATTCCTGTTCTGCAATATGTCCATACACATTTTCTCCTACGTTCACTGACAGACGCAGCTCTTCATTACCTGTGGGGTTTATGCTTGTCCAACTAGGAGTTAACTAGGCAGGGAAAAGAAACAGCTGGCCCCTCCCATGGGGCCGTCCTCTCTTCCCACATAAACCCTCTCCATAGCCTAGCTCTCCAGTTTCAATGCCTAGTTTGCAAAGAGTTGACCTGGCTTCCCTTTAGGGGAATTGCGGTCCTATTTGTGACCGTTTTTTATTTATTCTTTCTTTACTTTTATTTTATTTGACGTCCGCCATGGCGGCACAATATCTGTCTGAGCGTATGGCGGAGCTTCAGAATGTTCTGGACTGCGGCTGCCTAATGGATATGCCGCAGAGGGCTGAATATTTGCTCCAAGGTTTCAAGTACCTTGGTGATGTGGCCTTTGATTTACTGCCTATGTTTTCCAGGATAGCAGTGTTCCCGTATCCTCAGACAGGTACTCTGATTGCGTTTTGGTCCGGTGACCATGCTTCCAAATACGGTCTCGTAGACCTTCCCTTTCAGGGTGGACGCCTATTCGGTCCACGGCTGGGTGAGATCATTAAGGATTTCACAGGAGGTGAGTGCACCTTCCTCCCGGAGCCCCGGAGGGGTGAGTTTCGCTGTAGACGGGCTCCCTACCTGGGGTCAGAAGAGGTTCTTTCGTGCCCCAGGCGCGGCGGGGAAAGGGACCCATCCCGGTGAGGTCACTGCAGGGGCCGGGTACCGGCAGTGGCAGCGCAAAACCAAAAAGGTGGAGGACAAACCTCAACCTGATGGGTTTGCCCCCACCCGGGCTTCGGATGGGGGGACATTTCTGAGTGCAACAAGGGTTCTTCCCTTCGACCTTAGGGCTCCCGCAGGCAAAGCACTCTCGAACCAAGGGGTGATCGTGCCAGTGCCTCCAGCGAGAGTTTTCAAGGTTTTTACTCAAATCTGTTCGTGGTCCCCAAAAAGGGGATGGGGGGGTCCGGCCAGTACTGGACCTGAAGGCCCTGACCTGGTATGTTAGGGCGCGAAAATTCTGTATGGAATCTATCCGCTCGGTTGTGGCCGCCCTCCATTAGGGGGAATTTCTGGCGTCTTTGGACATCAGGGATGCATGCCTCCATGTACCTATTTGTCCACGGCATCAGCGCTTCCTTCGCTTTGCAGTAGGAGACCCTCGTTATCAATTTGTGGCACTCTTTTGCCTCAGCCCCTCGAGTTTTCTCAAAACCGGTATTGGCGTGGCTGCGATAGAGAGGCATTGCGGTAGTAGCCTTGACGACCTGCTCCTGCGAGCGGAGTCTGCCTCGGCTCTGGAAGAGCACAATGACTCGCTGCAGGACTTTAGCTGGTTGCTCTACCTGCAGAAGTCGACGGTGTCCCCACCCCATCGCCTGGAGTATCTGGGCCTGATTCTGGACTCAGAGCAGGCAAGATTTTCCTTCCTCAAGCCAAGTTGCTGTCACTGCAGTCGGCAGTGTGAACCCTCCTGTCGCACAGTCGGTTTTTGCTGGGGCTCATGGTCTCGACTTTCGAGGCAATACCATACGCCCAGAGTCACACTCGTCTCCCTCAACGAGCAATCCTGGCTCGCTGGGACAGGTCCCCTCGGTCCTTGGACCTTCTGATCCGTCTGAACTCCCAGACCAGGGCGTCTCTGACCTGGTGGCTTCGGGACTTGGCGTTGATTCAGGGGAAGTCATTCCTGCCCCTTCAGTGGGTGATCATCGCCACGGATGCCAGTTTTTCAGGCTGGGGCGGGATCCCGTTGGTCAGCACAGGAGGCTTGCCTCCCCATCAATGTGCTGGAACTGAGAGCAATCAGATTGTGCCTATCTCACTGGACATTGAGGTTGCAGGGTTGTCCGATTCGGATTCAGTCGGACAATGCCACGGCAGTGGCTTAAGTGAACCATCAGGGCGGCACGAGGAGTCCAGCAGCTGCGGCGGAGGCAGCTCTGACACTGCGTGGGCAGAACGTCTTGTTCCGGCAATCTCCGCCATTTACATTCCTGGTGTGGAAAACTGGGAAGCGGTCTTTTTCAGCTGTCAGACGCTGGACCAGGGAGAGTGGTCTCCCCACCCGGAGGTGTTCAACCAGATTTGCCGCAGATGGACGTCGGAAGTGGATCTCTTGGCGTCTTGGTTCAATCACCTGGTGAAGACTTTTGTGTCCAGATCGAAGGATCCGTTGGCAGTGGCCACGGACGTGCTGGTGGCCCCCTGGGGCCGTTATCGTCTTCCTACCGCGTTTGATACGCAGGATAGTGGCGGAGGGAATACCAATAATCCTGGTGGCTCCAGATTGGCCTCGGCGCACTTTGGTACGCCGACGTGGTGCAAATGGTGGCAAATGCCCTCTGGCGGCTCCCGCTGCGAGACGATCTACTGTCTCAGGGGCACATCTTGCACCCTGCCTTACAGTCGCTGGCTTCGACGGCCTGGCTATTGAGTCCCAGGTTCTAAGAGACAGGGAAGTCGCTGACTCCGTGTTCCCTACCTACTTGAATGCTCGCAAGTGTACTTCTCGCAAGATTTACCACCGCACCTAAGAGGCTTTTATAGCTTGGTGCGAGGCAGAGGGTCATAACCCTCGCTCTTACGTAGTGTCCAGGGTCCTGAATTTTTTGCAGCAGGACCTGAACAGCAAAAAAAAAAAAAACTGGCTTGAGTACTCTCAAGGGCCGGAGATTGGCTCTGGCGATTCCTTTCCAGAGACCTTTGGCATCGCACTCGTTGTGCGACATGTGGCACTTCGGGTGAAGACCCGATGACCCAGTGGGATCTGATTTTGGTACTTTCTGTACCTCAGGAACCACCCTACGTAAATATCAGGGTGATTCCCTCACAACTGCGGTCGCAAAAGGTGTCTTTTTGGCTACCGTCACTTCCGCCAGACGGGTGTCTGACTTGGCAGCACTATCGTGCAAGTCTTCCTGCCTGGTCCTGCATAAGGATAAGGCGGTCTTGCGACCCTTTCCTTCCTTCCTTCTGGAGGTGTTTTTTTTTTCTTTTCACATTAATGAAGATGTTGTTCTTCATTCATTGTCCATCACACCCACATGAAATTTAGTTGCATGCCTTGGACGTAGTAAGGGCCTTACGAATGTATTTAGCTGCTACAGCCTTTTTTTCGAAAGGCTGATGCCTTATTTGTGCTGACAGAGGGTCCGCGCAAAGGTTTGGTGGCCTCGTCGGCTACTTTCGTTGGCTTGGACAAACCGTGACCCACGCATATTCTGTTCGGGGCGAGGTTCCCGTTTTCCGGTCACGGCTCATTATACCCGGGCTGTTAGTACTCCCTGGGCTTTTAGACACCTGGCTTCGGTGTCACAGGTGTGCAAGGCGGCCTCTTGGGCCTCGGCGCACACTTTCTCTAAGTTTTATAGGTTTATGTGCTAGCATCTTCGGATGCTGCCTTTGGCCGCAAAGTTTTGACGGCTGCAGTGTAGGCGTGTCTGGCGCCTACTTGGAGGTTCAGTTGGGTACATTTGTTATTGTTTGCCCACTCCTCTTTTTGACACAGCTTGGGGACATCCCCACACGTAGTCAGTGAACGTAGAAGAAAAAGGGATTTTATTAAAACTTACGGTAAAATCCTTTTCTCTGAGGTCACTGACAGACGCAGCACCCACCCCTCTGTGCTCTGTTTTCTGTACGGCTTGTGTACGAACTGAAGAGCTAGGCTATGGAGAGGGTTTATGTGGGAAGAGCGGACGGCCCCATGGGAGGGGCCAGCTGTTTCTTTTCCCTGCCTAGTTAACTCCTAGTTGGACAAGCATAAACCCCACACGTAATGAAGAGCTGCGTCTGTCAGTGAACTCGGAGAAAAGGATTTTACAGTAAGTTTTAATAAAATCCTTTTTTTCATATTGGGGTTGTCATGACTACATTCCCCCTTTATCTGAATTTTTGATGACAATATCAGGGGATTTCTTAAGGGATTGCAAAGCCCACATTTGGGAGGGTGCAAGGTTATGAGGTGTTTGTGAAATTTTCAGTCTCTTGACGTCGCTCAACGTGGCAGTGAGGAACGCCCAGACATTGGAAGTGGTGGAAAGGTCAGGAAACCTATGGGATTTGTTTTTAAAATGAAAAGGGTAATTAGGCGCTCTTATAGGTGCCAATGTGGTATCTTGGGAAGTCTGTCGAAATGCTTGAGAGGAATTTTCATCAAGCGGAAGAATCGGGTCTCTGAGGGCTGTGCACTCGGCCATAGAGAAATGTTTGGTCTGTTCTGTAATCTACCTATCCATTGCAGCCCTCACTCGTTCCTCATCGAACATAAACTTGTAGGTAAGATTCCGTGAGAACAAGTACAGATCTTTGATGATCTCGTATTTGTTCATAGTTGCTGAGGGGCAGAAGTTAAGCCCCAACTTCAAAATATCAATCTGATCTGCAGTAAATTCATATGGAGTTAAATTAATAACACTCAACTCTGTGCTGGAATAACATTGGGATCCAAGACCGGGTTGGGCGGGTCCAAAAGGGACGGTGGTGGCACGTTTGTGAGGTGTGTCAGATGAGGATCCAAAGTGGTTTGAGTGGCCCCTTCTACTTGACGAATCTTGGGTAAAAAAACATTTTGTGAGTGCGTGAATCCATTGGGGTGGTTGTGATGTGTGGAGGGAGAGGTGACATTCTTAACCACTTGCTGCGGTTGACGGCGACAAGATGGCTCTCCTGGGCAAACCGCCAGTTTGCGCACTGTGAGAGCACGCCGCCGTAGGCGCGCTCACTGTGTCCGGGGGGGGGGGGGGGG
>BLSH010139742.1:2169984-2180275 GCA_018402905.1 Glandirana rugosa | reverse complement strand
TTCTCCCCCCCTCCCCCCCCCCCCCGAGTGAAAGAACGGAGGTCCGTGTAAGTAAACACGGATCTCCGTTCTGTTAGAGGGGGAAGGGAGTGATCACAGCCTTCCTCTATATGGAAGCTGTGATCACTCCCCTCCCCCTGCCAGTCAAACACTAAGACAGTTAGAACACGCACAGGGAACACAGTTAACCCTTAGAGCGCCCCCCCCCTCAGGTTAACCCCTTCACTGCCAATGGCATTTACACAGTAATCAGTGCATTTTTATAGCACTGATCGTTGTATAAATGCCAGTGATCCCAAAAAAGTGTCAAAATGGTCCGACATGTCCGTTGCAATATCGCAATACCGCTAAAAATCTCAGCTCGCCGCCATTACTAGTAAAAAATAAATAAAAATAAAAACCCCAGAAATTAATTCTCATTATCCGTAAACTCGCAAACTTTTGCGCAAACCAATCAATAAACGCAGATTGCGATTTTTTTAATCACAGATATGAGGAAGAATATAAATTGGCCAAAACCGATGAAAAAAAATGTTTGTTTTTTTTTTGTTTTTTTTGGATTTGTATTTTAGCAAAAAGTAAGTTTTTTTTTTTTTTTTTGCAAAATTGTCGCTCTTTTGTTTATAGCGGCGATCAGAAATGATGCAGCGGTTGTCAAATATCACCAAAAGAAAGCTCTATTTGTGGGAAAAAAAGGACGCAAATTTAGTTTGGGTACAACGTCGCATGACCGCGCAATTGTCAGTTAAAGCGACGCAGTGCCAAATCGCAAAAAGGGCTCTGGTCAGGAAGGGGGCAAATCCTTCCGGGGCTGAAATGGTTAACATTTGACGTTGAAGTGGTTTTAGACTGTTGTGTTTTGGATCTCACAGAGGGCTGGTTCTGCATGATCTGAAATGCCTGTGCCGTGATTGGGCCTAAGTGTGTGTCTGTACTAGGACGCTTCGGACCACGAACGCGATCTAGATTTGGATTGAGTGAAGGAGAGTGGTCGGAACGGCGTTCGGACGCTTGAGGGGAGGTGTACCTTCTATAAGAATTTTCAGGGGCAAAAGGGGAGCAAGCCTGTCAATTATTGAGTAGAGCACTGATGCCTGAAAGGGAGGTGGTACATGCACATTAATGCCAAATTGGCCCTGGTATGAACGTTCTCTACCCACGGACCTCGACGACTCGTTATTTCTCTAGGGAACAAGGCGATTAATACCTCAGTTACAACCTGTCGCACCTGGTTCGCAACACCATTGATCCTCTCTGGAGACCCCCCCCCCCCTCCTTGCCCCCACCACCTCTCTTCCCTTTACCTCCTCCCCTCCTTTCTCCCTCTGTCCATCTGACTCTCTTGGTTTTCACCTCTTATCCCTGCATCAGCCTTATTGGCCACCTCATCTGAACACCATTGTATCGTTGAGGTCCCTGGGCAGCTAGTGTCAACCCGACTCCTTTATCCTCCCACATGGAAACACTGAGCCAAATTGCTGTAATTTGGCTTTGGGAGGTGAATTCCAAAACTGCCCATACTCATCCCACTCTGCACACTTGCTCCCTTCAATCATTCTTAAACTTGTTCCTTCCTCATTGAGCCTCTCACATAATTAGAATACGATTACCAGACTGTGCCTGATGATCGTCTCCACTTCGATCGGAGGCATATTATATGAGATGTTTTACGTCACTGATCTGTTAACACTTACATTTGTAGAATATATGAGCAGCCGCTATTTTGCTGAAGACCGCCACACAAGGCTAACAATATAGAAACAAATTGTACATACAGGGAAAAGGAGAAAAAAAAAAAGAAAGGGGGATATAGGGCTCTCGCTGAGTGTTAACACTCCCATAACAGCATATACATTTTTGACAAAAACTCAGGATACCGATATTTATCTGGGGACAGTTTAAGGTTAAACCGCTTTTCTTCTAATTTTAGTGAATGTCCGCGTGTCTTTTTAAATTCCCTTTCACGGAAAAGCTTTTTCCCTATAGTGGGGTCACCAGTACAGTATTTATACATTGAAATCATATCCCCTCTCAAACGTCTTTTCTCCAGAGAGAACAAGTTCAATGCTTGTAGTATTTTCCCATAGCTGAGATCCTCCAGTCCCGTTGTTCATTTTGTTGCCCTTCTCTGGACCCTCTCCAGTTCCAGCACATCCCTCCTGAGGATTGGGGCCCAGAATTGGATGGCATACTCAAGATGTGGCTGGACCATAGTCTGGAAGAGTGTGAGAATTATTGTTTTATATCTAGAGTTTATCCCCTTTTTAATGCATGCCAATATTCTGTTGGCTTTGCTTGCAGCAGCCTAGCATTGCATGAGATTGCAGAGCCTGTGATCTACTAGGACCATGTCTTTTTTCATCCTAGATTCCATCAGAGGTTCTCCTAGTGAGTAAACTGCATTCATAGTTTTGGCACCCAAGTGCATTATTTTACATTTTACAACATTAAATCTAATTTGCCATATAGTTGCCCACCCCATTAATTTGTTGAGATTTTCTTGCAAGGTTTCCACATCCTGTGTGGAAGTTATTGCCCTGCTTAGCTTTTGTATGGTACACAAAAACTGAAATTGAGCTGTTTATCCCATCCTCCAGATCATTTATGAATAAATAGGATTGGTCCCAGGACAAACCCTGGGGGACCCCGCTTTCCACACCAGACCATTCTGAGTACTCCCCATTTCTCCTATCGTTCACTGACAGACGCAGCTCATCATGACGTGTGGGGGTTTATGCTTGTCCCACTAGGAGTTAACTAGGCAGGGAAAAGAAACAGCTGGCCCCTCCCTGGTGGCTGTCCTCTCTTCCCACATAAACCCCCTCATAGCATAGCTCTTCAGTTTCAATGCCTAGTTTGCAAGGAGTTGACCTGGCTTCCCTTTAGGGGAATTGTGGTCCTGTTTGTGACCATTTTTCATTTTAATTTTCCTTATGTTTTCTATGAAGATCGATCTGCTATCAAGAAGCCGGTCGGGGCATAGAGAGTCCATGGGCTCTGTACTTTCCCCGACCTGGCCGACCGATGCGAGCCAGTCCCGCCGTACGCGGACCTGCCGCATCGTGCCCATTCCGTGCGGGAGGCCTGGGGTGATTTCCCCCCCCCCCCCTGCGCCCAGCCCCGGATGCGATTCGGGAAGGGCGATTTTCTGGCCTGCAGCATACCACCCAAGCGGGGGCGGAAGGTCTGCGACTGGGTGGCTACTCACGGCGCTCGCCGGAGTGGTGAGTGAGAGTTCCTGCATTCCCCCTTTTTAGGGGCGGAAAGGGGGACCAATGACCGAAAAAAAAAAATGTTCTTGCTGGGTAGCCGCCGGTAGGGGCGCGTGGAGCTCATGTTCACCCCCTGCACACACACACCCCCCCTCCCCACCGCACCGATCGTCTAGCGCCGTTCGTAACGTTTTTCGCCGCCATGCGGCGATCGGCCGCCACTTTGTGGCAGATCGCCACCATTTTGCCGTAGCCGCAGACATATTGGGCCTATGGGGCTTTCCCTCTAGCGCTCAGAGCGGCCATTTGCGGTACTGCAGTTCCCTGAAGGTGTTTTTTGGCCACTAGTGTTTAACGGCGGCCATTTTGACTCCATGCCTCTGCAATACACGTGTGTGCAGCGTTTTCCCTTGTCTGTGGAATGGTGGTGATCTGGCGGCGCGGCTCTTCTGACGGTCCTCCAGGGTTGCAGGCAGCGGAACAGCAAGTATAGCTGGGCTCCCCTGTGGGTGCTGGTGGCGGCAGGTGCAGTCCTCCTGGGTTCCCTGGTGCACTGTGGGGCGGTGGTGTGCGGCAGTGTGGGGGTCCATCATCTTTTTTAGTAGAGGGGAGATGGCAGATTACACTGCTGAACCTGCTGAGGAGGCGCAATCTGCGCAAGGGGCATTTTTGGACCAGCTGCGGACGGTCTTTAGTGAATTTCTCCCCCGGGCGGATGTCGCCTGACAGGCCCTCCAAGAAGCATCCCCCTCCTCCTCTTTATTCATCAGGGGAGGATTCTGATCCGGAAATGGCCTCAGGGGTCTCAGGGACCCCAGTGGACCTGTCTGATGGGGAACTGGGCCCATCGGACGGTGAAGAGGATCAGGGGGTGGCGGCTGCGCGCGAAAAAGCACTGGTTGCTGCCATTATCACTGGCATTCGCACTACACTGCGACTGGGTCAGGATGGCGAATCGCAATCTGCTGCGTATGTGTGTGGGTCCTCTAGGCCCCCTAGGGCTCCCAAGGCTTACCCCTACAATCAATTTTTTGATCATTTTCTTTATCGTGAATGCCAACGTCCGCAACACTCTTCTTCGCTGTCCAAACGGTTCGCTACTCGCTGTCCCTTTGAGGAAAGCTTTTTGAAAAAATGGGAATCGCATGTGGTGGACCCACCGATAGCCCGCCTTAATAAGGCAACGACCATTCTTCTGGAAGGGACTCCTTCCTTTAAGGATGCCGCTGATAGAAAAACAGAGGCGCTTTTAAAGTCCCTGTTCCTGGTGGCAGGTTCTGCCGTGCGGCCAGCCCTGGCGTCCGCCATGGCGGCACAACATCTATATGAGCGTATGGAAGAGCTCCAGAAGTTTCTGGAAAACGGTCGCCTGATGGATGCGCCGCAGAGGGCTGAGTTTTTGCTCCAAAGGTTCAAGTACCTTTGTGATGCGGCCGTTGATTTACTGCCGATGTTATCCAGAATAACTATTTTTGCCGTCACATTCAGACGGATACTTTGGTTGCGTTCTTGGTCCGGCAACCATGCTTCAAAAAAGGTCTCGCTGACCTCCACTTTCAGGGTGGACGTCTATTTGGTCCACGTTTGGATGAGATTATTAAGGACTTCACGGGAGGTAAGCGTACCTTCCTTCCAGAGCCCCGCAGGCGTGAGTTTCGCCGTAGACAGGGGCCCCCTCCCTCAGGTCAGAAGAGGTTTTTTACGCGCCACGGGCGCAGCAGGTAAAGGAACCCACCCCGGTAAGGTCGCTGCAGGGGCCGGAAGACAGCAGTGGCAGCGCAAAACCGAAAAGGCGGAGGACAAGTCCTCCTCAGCCTGATGGGTTGCCCCCACCCGGGATTCGGGTGGGGGGGGCGTCTTCTGGGGTTCGCAGGCCGGTGGCTGGCTCACATTCCCGATCGTTGGGTCCAGGAAGTGGTGTCCGCCGGGTACAGGATAGAGTTTCTACACTCTACCCCCAGACAGGTTCTTCCTATCGAACCTAGTGCTCCCACAGGATCGCCGGGAGGCCCTTTTTGGGGCTTTCCAAGCACTTTCAGACCAGGGGGAGATCGTGCCAGTGCCTCCAGAAGAGAGGTTTCGAGGTTTCTACTCGAATCTATTTGTGGTTCCCAAAAGGGGGGGGGGGTTTCGGCCAGTACTGGACCTGAAGGCTCTGAACCGGTATGTCAGGGCGCGGAAATTTTGGATGGAATCCATCCGCTCGGTCGTGGCCGCCCTTCATCAGGGGGAATTTCTGGCGTCCCTGGACGTCAGGGATGCGTACCTCCGTGTACCCATTCATCCATGGCATCAGCGCTTCCTGCGCTTTGCAGTGGGAGACCTCCATTTTCAATTTGTGCCACTCCCCTTCGGCCTGGCCTCAGCACCTTGAGTTTTCACAAACTGCTAGCCCCGGTCTTGGCGTTGCTCCGACAGAGAGGCATTGCGGTGGTAGCCTACCTAGATGACCGTCTCGGCTCTGGAGGAGAATGTGAGAATCACAATGACATTGCTACAGGACTGCGGCTGGTTACTCAACCTGCAGAAGTCGTCGATCTCTCCATCCTGTCGCCTGGAGTATCTTGAGTCTAATTCTGGACACAGAGCAGGCGAAGGTGTTACTCCCTCCAGCCAAGTTGCTGTCTCTGCAGTCGGCAGTGCGAACTCTCCTGTCGCACCGTCGGCCTTCATTACGGTTCTGTATGCGGGTGCTGGGGCTCATGGTCTCGTTAGAGGCAATACCATTTGCCCAGAGTCACACTCGTCTCCTTCAGCGAGCAATTCTGGCTCGGTGGGACAGGTCCCCTCGGTCCTTGGACCTTCTGATCCGTCTGAGCTCCCAGACCAGGGCGTCTCTGACTTGGTGGTGCCGGGACTCGGCCCTGACTCAGGGGAAATCGTTTCTGCCCCTTCGGTGGGTGATCATCACCACGGATGCCAGTCTTTCAGGCTGGGGAGGGATCCTGGGGCAACTGTCTGCCCAGTGCCGTTGGTCGGCACAGGAGGCTCGCCTCCCCATCAATGTACTAGAGCTGAGAGCAATCAGATTGTGCCCATTTCACTGGACAGTGAGATTGCAGGGTCGTCCGATTCAAATTCAATCAGACAATGCCACAGCAGTGGCGTATGTGAACCATCAGGGCGGCACAAGGAGTCCAGCAGCTGCAGCGGAGGCAGCTCTGATACTACGTTGGGCGGAACGTCACATTCCGGCAATCTCCGCCATTTACATTCCAGGTGTGGAGAACTGGTAGGCGGACTTTCTCAGTCGTCAAACGCTGGACCAGGGAGAGTGGTCTCTCCACCCGGAGGTGTTCAATCAGATTTGCCGCAGATGGGGGACGCCGGACGTGGATCTCATGGCGTCTCGGTTCAATCACAAGGTGGAGACCTTTGTGTCCAGAACGAAAGATCCGTTGGCAGTGGCCACGGACGCTCTGGTGGCCCCCTGGGGCCGTTACCACCTTCTGTACGCCTTCCCTCCAATAAAACTGCTTCCGCGATTGATACGCAGGATAGTGGCGGAGGGGATACCAATAATCCTGGTGGCTCCAGATTGGCCTCGGCGCACTTTGGTACGCTGACTTGGTGCAAATGGTGGCAGACGCCCCTTGGCGGCTCCCGCTGCGAGACGACCTTCTGTCTCAGGGGCCCATCTTGCACCCTACTTTACCCTCGCTGGCTTTGACGGCTTGGCTATTAAGTCCCAGGTGCTAAGAGGCTGACTCAGTGATCCCTACGTTGTTGAGGGCTCGCAAGTGTACTTCTCGCAAGATTTACCACCGCATCTGGAAGGCTTGTATAGCTTGGTGAGAGGTGGAGGGTCATAACCCTCACTTTTATGTCGTGTCCTGGCTTTTTTGCAGTAGGGCCTGAACAAAAACCTGGCTTTGAGCACTCTCAAGGGCCAGATATCGGCTCTGGCGATTCTTTTCCAGAGACCTTTGGCTTCACACTCGTTGATTCGTACCTTTGTTCAAGGTGTGCAACATGTGGCGCCTCGGGTGAGGGCTCCGATGGCTCTGTGGGATCTGAATTTGGTGCTTTCTGTACTTCAGAAACCGCCATATGAGCATATCCGGGAGATTACCTTACAACTGCTGTCGCAGAAGGTGGCCTTTTTAGTTGCCATCACTTCCGCCAGACAGCTGTCTGAATTAGCAGCACTATCGTGCAAGTCTCCCTACCTGGTCCTGCATAAGGATAAGGCGGTCTTGCGACCCTCTCTTTCATTCCTTCCGAAGGTGGTTTCTTCCTTTCACATTAATGAAGATCTTGTTCTTCCTCCTTTGTGCCCTCGTCCATCGCACCCAAAAGAGATTGAGTTGCATGCTTTGGACGTAGTGAGGGCCCTACGAGTGTACTTGGCTGCTACAGCTTCTTTTCGAAAAGCTGATGCCTTGTTTGTGCTGTCAGAGGGTCCGCGCAAAGGGTTGGCGGCCTCGTCTGATACGATTTCTCGGAACAGACAGCGTGACCCATGCGTATTCTGTTCGGGGCAAGGTTCCCCCTTTTCCGGTCACGGCTCATTCTACCCGGGCTGTTAGCACTTCCTGGGCTTTTAGACACCAGGCTTCAGTGTCACAGGTGTGCAAGGCGGCCACTTGGGCCTCGGTTCACACTTTCACTAAGTTTTATAAAGTTGATGTGTTTGCATCTTCGGATGCTGCTTTTGGCCGCCAAATTTTGTAGGCGGCAGTGTAGGCGCGTCTGGCGCCTCCTTAGAGGTTCAGTTGGGTACTGTTGTTCGCGTTTACCCACCCCTCTTTTTGACACAGCTTGGGGACGTCCCCACACGTCAGCTGCGTCTGTCAGTGAACGATAGGAGAAAAAGGGATTTTATTAAAACTTATCGTAAAATCCTTTTCTCCGCGTTCACTGACAGACGCAGCACCCCCACCCCTCTGTGCTCTGTTCTGGTACGGCTTGTGTACGAACTGAAGAGCTATGCTATGAGGGGGTTTATGTGGGAGGAGAGGACAGCCCCCATGGGAGGGGCCAGCTGTTTCTTTTCCCTGCCTAGTTAACTCCTAGTAGGAAAAGCATAAACTTCCACACGTCATGAGCAGCTGCGTCTGTCAGTAAACTCGGAGAAAAGGATTTTACAGTAAGTTTTAATAAAATCCGTTTTTTTCAACTCCCTCTGAACTCTTCCCCAATGGTCAGTTTTCAATCCATATACTCACCCTTTGATCCATGCCGACTGACATTAGTTTGCAGCGGTGGATGGTGCATAAGGGGCGCTTGGGCGCAGCCTCCCCGCCGCTGAGAAGGAGGCGCCGCCGGTACATTGACTTTTCCGGGACTTCCGAGCACAGTGTCAGCATGCTCTCCGCTAGCGCTGCCTCTGCATAATGTCAGCCCGCTCTAGCAAGCCGATCTCTGCAACACTGCCAGCCTGAACCTGCCTATTAGATGGGGTAAGTGCAGGACTTGTCCTGACCTCGGGGGGTGGGGCTGGTGCCTGTATACCCTACATGGGGCTCTGTATACTGCTACCTGGCACCCTGTATACTGCTACTTGGCACCCTGTATACTGCTACCGGGCACCCTGTATACTGCTACCGGGCACCCTGTATACTGCTACTGGGCACCCTGTATACTGCTACCTGGGGCTCTGCATACCCTATCTGGGACCCCTGTATACTGCTACCTGGCACCCTATATACTGCTACCTGGGGCTCTGTATACCCTATCTGGGACCCCTGTATACTGCTACCTGGCACCCTGTGTACTGCTACCTGGCACCCTGTGTACTGCTACCTGGCACCCTGTATACTGCTACCTGGGGCTCTGTATACCCTATCTTGGACCCCTGTATACGGCTACCTGGCACCCTGTATACTGCTACCTGGGACCCCTGTATACTGCTACCTGGGGCTCTGTATACCCTATCTGGGACCCCTGTATACTGCTACCTGACACCCTGTATACTGCTACCTGACACCCTGTATACTGCTACCTGACACCCTGTATACTGCTACCTGACACCCTGTATACTGCTACCTGACACCCTGTATACTGCTACCTGAGACCCTGTATACTGCTACCTGGCACCCTGTATACTGATATCTGGCTCCCTGTATACTGCTACCTGGGGCTTTGTATACTGCTACCTGGGACCCCTGTATACTGCTACCTGGGACCCCTGTATACTGCTACCTGGGACCCCTGTATACTGCTACCTGGGACCCCTGTATACTGCTACCTGGCACCCTGGATACTGCTATCTGGCACCCCTGTATACTGCTATCTGGCACCCCTGTATACTGCTATCTGGGACCCCTGTATACTGCTATCTGGGACCTCTATATACTGCTACCTGGGGCTCTGTATAATGCTACCCTGTATACTGCTACCTGGCACCCTATATACTGCTACCTGGGGCTCTGTATACCCTATCTGGGACCCCTGTATACTGCTACCTGGCACCCTATATACTGCTACCTGGGGCTCTGTATACCCTATCTGGGATCCCTGTATACTGCTACCTGGGACCCGTGTATACTGGTACCCCTGTATACTGCTACCTGGGACCCCTGTATACTGCTACCTGGGACCCCTGTATACTGCTACCTGGGACCCCTGTATACTGCTACCTGGGACCCGTGTATACTGCTATCTTGGACCCTGTATACTGCTACCTGGGGCTCTGTATATGGCTACCCTGTATACTGCTACCTGGGGCTCTGTATACCCTATCTGGGACCCCTGTATACTTCTGTGTAAAATAGGTACAGTTGCGCTTATGTGCAGTAAAGTAGATTAATAAACAAACATCAATGTCAATATACATCCCAGTGAATAATCAGAAAAAGACATAATTAAATCAGCTGAGTGCTTGAAAAAGTCCTTAAGTTCGTCATTCCAATAAATAAAAAGATGAAATAGATGAATAAAGCAAGAAACGAATCCCTCTTCACCAATGTGACAAAAATCCAAAATATGTTCATAAATTGGGTTTCACCAGAAAGACTGTAACTACAAACAAATAATTAGATGAAATGACGTGTATTCGCGTTGACATGGATAAAATGTGTCTTCATATGTCCCCAGGGTCTATCCCATATGTCTCGGGGTCCATCGTCATATGTCCC